>VDFB02324285.1:0-101021 GCA_007258455.2 Sequoia sempervirens
AATGTCTCACTCCTTGGAATTCCCCCAAAAATGTGTAAAGTCACTTATTTTAGCATCCCAAAAGATATTTGTTCCCTCCTTTCCAAGCACCCAACTTGGGGAAGCTAACACCAAGAGACAACTTTCCCTCCTTTCCAAGTGCTCCACTTGATGAGTTAATTAATTTTGTCACAAGTAATTATTTACTAATGTCAATGGACCCCTTCATCCCTTATGAATGCACTTACAAACTATAGGTGGAATATTATTATAAATTATTTTTCACTAACATCTTAGGCACCTAGAGAAACCTTGACAAAGATGTCATAAAAAAAATATAGGATTTATAAGGTCAATGACAGTTTAATCTTAACATTTCATGTGTTGCCACCAATCTGGGTTTAAAAAATCAAGCTTTATGAGGCATATACAACTATCACAGGACCTTGGAAGGATAAATGTATGTGCGGGAGTATGCTAGGAGGAGTGGCATGTGTCAAAATTTTCATTAACTTGTATTCTACTAGTTACAAAACCCAAGCGCCAACTATTATAGTTGGGATGAGTAGATATAAGGTGGTGCAGGAGCACCTAGGAAACACACCTAGGAAGCAGTCTAGTTTAAATTTTGCTTGGGTATGTTATTTTGAAGGTCATGTTGACCATTTTGTTAGCATTTGAGGATTATGAATAAGTGTTGATTTGTTGTGATCAGTGGAATTGGAAGTGGAAAGAATGGATGGGTTTTGAAGCTCATTCTTGTTTAGGTTGTTAACCTTGTCAAAAGTTAGAAAACACAGTGGATTTTGGTAACGTTGGCCATTAGGTCATGAATAAGTCCGACCAAAGGAGATAACTAATTGAGGAGCCTTATTTAAGGTGAGTCTCAACCTGTAAACAGGGTTAGAAGGATTGGTATTGAGAAAACATTTTGTGAGTTGAAATAAAACAGTGTTCTTGAAGGTTATTTCTGATTTCTGCTTCATAATAGAGCTTTAAATGGATTGAATTAACTTTTGTTATGTAATTAGAATGTAGTGTGGATAGAATACAAGCTTTTTGTGCCATTCATTTTCCTTTGTGATTCATTTTCATCCCTTGTTTGTAAATAGTTTGATTTCTTTCTTTTTCTGGCTTGAACCAGGCAGTCTTGAGAAAATGGAGTGCTAGACCACTTTCCCAATTTTGCATAAAATTGGTGGCTTGGGGAACAAAAGTACTAGACTCATGTTTGTAAACATGGTAGGCCGAGGGTCAAGTTCGTGAGTCATAGAAAGATCTTGCCCCAGGCGAAATGCATCGGTGCCCATAGAAAGGCAAGAAGTGCGAAAGGAACCTTGGGTGTCTGCTATTTAAGAATCTACTTTGAGGTGGTAGGTAAGTGTCTTACCTAGCTATTTCATGAAGGAGAATTCTCCATCATTTCATTTGATGTGTGAACTAGTAGACAGTTTGAAAGCGGCCAGACAGTGGCTTAAAAAACCCTAGGAAATGTGCATTTTCAGATTCAAGCTTTGTACGGTCTGTTAAGGCTTAAGATCTCAAGAATCCTTGAGAGGTGTGCATTTGTTCCAAGAATCCCAAAGAAAGAATGGGTGTCTTTTGGAAAGTTTTTAAACAAAGACCAGTTTTCTAGAAAATGGAGGCCTAATTGGGGCTCAAGGCTAGTAGCCTTTTTGACCCTAGTTGAGGGTTTGGTGAAAGTGATGGAAGGATGGAGCTTGGTGAACCTTCAGGAACCCTAGGAGGACGGTTTGAAGTTATTAAAGACATATCTACACCCCTGCAAGATCTAAATTGAGTGTTGAGGTATTGTTAGTCTTTAGGGCAGATTAAGGGCTAAGGAGAGAATAGCAGAGAGAGCACAAGATTGGCTTGGTTTTTTACATGGTGATGGAAGTGGGGTTGGCCAGGAGAACCAGGGGCACCTAAATATGTGAAGGGGCCTATAGGTCAAGGAGGTGAAGAAGAACACCAAGAAGGTCTTGCAAGCAAGACCTAGAGCAAGAATCTGAGATTGATTTCTCCAACCCCTCTCCCTATCAGATTGGTATCAAAGCAAGTAAAAGATTTGGGAAGAATCTTGTATGTCTGTAGTTGAGTCTAGTGATTCTTCCATCATGGTGACAAATGCAAAGTTGGCCAAGATGGTTGAAGAGCAGGAGGAAGACAATAAACAATTAAGGGAAAGAATAGCCCAACTTGAGCAAGCAGTGAGGAGTGCGCAATTTGAAGGAAGGATACCAAAGGAAGAAGAGGTTGCAAAGGAAGACAAGACCCCTGAACCTAACCCTGTTATGAAAGAAGAGCCTTTCTTGAAGGCATTGAAGGCTTTGAGTGGAAAAGCACTTGAAGGCATACCACTATTTAGTGGAAAAATGGAAGTTGATTTAGTTGTTGATTGGATAGAGGGAATGGAAAACCATTTTGAATGTGATGGAGTCACTGAGGCACAAAAGGTAAAGGTGGCCAAGTCAAGACTAAGAGGTTTTGCCTTGACATGGTGGAAGTTCATTCAGATAGAAAGGGAAAAGGAAGGAAAGCAACCTATAACTACTTGGAAGGGAATGGTTACCAAAGTAAAAGAAGCATACATGCCAAATGACTATGAGATTAACTTACACAAGAAAAGAAAGAGCTTGAGGAAAAGAGACCAAGATGTAAACACTTACACTGAGGAGTTTCAAAAACTTTGCATGAGGTCTAATGTGACAGAGGATGAGAGTCTCAAGGTGGCTAGATACCTTAACGGTTTGAAGTGGAACATTCAAGAGGAGATGACTCTTCTAAGTCCCAAGACAGTACACCAATGCTATCAATTGGCCATAAAGATTGAGGAAAGAAGCAAGAGGAAGCAAGACCAGGCTTCTAAAGGTAGAGGAAAAGGCAGAGATCAAAGAGATCAAAGAGGGCAGTGAGGTGGCTACCAAGGTAGAGGCAATGACCAAAGAAACCAAGGAGAGTTTAAAACCAAAGATCATGGCAATGAAACACCTTCTAGAGGAGGGTATAATAGAGGTAGAGGACCTCAAGGAGGTTCAAATAGAGGAAGAGGAGCAGGCAGGAGCAATTCATACTTTGCAAACATGAAATGCTACCATTGTGGTCAAGTAGGTCATCCTGCTTATAGGTGCCCGAAGAAAGCATCTTCATCAAGCATTGAGAAGAGAGTGACTTATGCACAAGAGGACACCATGAGTCCTAAGTCATTTGAGATCAGTCATATTGAATCTAAGGTAGGAGAGAATCTGATGTTCAATAGAGTTTTGATTAGACAACCGATCAAGGAAGAACCAAAACAGAGGAGAGCTCTATTTAGAGTAAGGTGCAAGATACTTGGTAAAGTATGCAAGGTTATAGTAGATTCAGGTTCAATAGACAATATTATCTCAAAGGAAGCAGCAATGAAACTGAAATTGGAGAAGATACCCCACACTAACCCCTACAAGGTCACATGGCTAAACAAAGGGCAAAGTGTTTTAGTGAATGAGCAAGTAACGGTGGAGTTTTCCATTGGAGGATATAAAGAAAAGCTGGTTTGTGATGTTTTACCCATGGATGCATGCCATCTACTATTGGGTAGACCATGGCAATATGACAGAGGTGTCATATATGATGGGAAAGAGAACACCATCTCATTCAAGAAGGATGGGAAGACTTTCAAGTTGCAGTCACTGTCAGAAGAAGAAGGACAGTCAAAGACACCAAGTGTCATGTTGAGTAGTGGGAAGGAGTTCCTTAACAACCTACATAAAGGGGGTGAAGGATATGTGGTTGTGTTACAACCTAAAGAAGAAGACAAGGCTGACAAGAAAGTCATACCCGGAGCAGTCCTAAAGTTGTTGGATCAGTTCAAGGACATTGTCAGTGATGGTACACTTGCAACTTTATCTCCAAAGAGAGCCATTAGTCATCAAATTGACTTCATACCTGGAGCTTCATTACCAAACAAAGCAACATACAAGCTTACACCAGATCATAACCTAGAAGTATCTAGGCAAGTGTAGGAGTTGTTGGATCAAGGATTGATTCAAAAGAGCATTAGCCCATGTGCAGTACCATTGGTCTTAGCAACAAAGAAAGGTGGTAAGTGGAGACTATGCACTGATTCAAGAGCAATAAATAGAATCACAATCAGATATAGATTCCCTATCCCTAGGATTGAAGACTTGATGGATTGTCTTGGAGGAGCTTAGTACTTCACCAAGTTGGATCTCAAGAGTGGATACCATCATATCAGAATCAAGGATGGAGATGAGTGGAAGACAACTTTTAAGACAAATGATGGGTTGTATGAGTGGAGAGTTATGCCATTTGGCCTCTCTAATGCCCCTAGCACATTCATGAGGCTCATGAATGAAGTGCTTAAATACTTTACAGGGATATTTGTGGTAGTGTATCTTGATGACATCCTCATATACACAAGACAGCAGAAGAGCATTTAAAACATGTGGAGTTGGTCCTTAAAAGGTTGCAAGAGGAGAAGTTCGCAATCAATCTAGAGAAGTGTGAGTTCTTTAAGCAAGAGCTTGTATATTTGGGTTTTGTAGTGTCCAAAGGATCATTGAAGATGGGTCCAAGCAAGGTGGAAGCCATCCTAAACTGGCCTACTCCAACCACAGGGACAAAGGTAAGAAGTTTTCATGGATTGGCTCAATTTTATAGGAAATTCATAAGGAACTTTAGTGGCATATGTGCACCAGTCCTAGATACAATCAAAGGAGGTTTAAAAACTAAGTTTAGATGGCCTCAAGAAGCTGAGAAAGGGTTTGAGAAACTGAAACAAGAGGTGGCAACTCAACCAATTCTCTTATTACCTAGCTTTGACAAGTTGTTCACTGTTGAATGTGATGCTAGTGGAGTGGTAGTAGGAGGAGTGTTAAGTCAAGAGGGCAGGCCTATAGCCTTCTTTAGTGAGAAGCTCAATGAAGCAAAGAAGAAGTATTCAACCTATGACTTAGAACTTTATGCTTTGGTTTAGTCATTTAGGAAATGGAGGCATTACCTTCTACCCAAGGAGTTTGTAGTCTTTACTGACAATCAGGCACTTAGCTTTATCAACACTCAATAGAAGTTGAGTAATAGGCATTTGAAATGGATGGAATACATCCAAGCTTTTACCTTCACCATCAAGCACAAGAAGGGACAGCTAAACAAAGTAGCAGATGCATTAAGCAGGAGATTGTTGGCAGTGCAAGAGATACAAATCAAGAGCATTGGCATAGAGAGTTTCAAGGATCTCTATGGGGAAGATGAAGACTTTTCAAAGGTCTATAAGGTATGTTCTAACTTTGAGAATCATTTCCATAGCCAATACTCAGAGTATACTTTGCAAAGTGGGTTATTGTTTAAAGGAAATCAGTTATGTGTTCCAAGAGGGTCAATGAGGGAAAATCTCATTCAAGAAAAGCATAATGGCAGTCTTAGTGGACATTTTGGCATCAACAAGACTTTAGAACTAGTGCAAAGATTCTATTACTAGCCTAAGTTGGAAAGAGATGTTAGAAAGTATGTGGAACAATGTGTTGTGTGTATGAAAGCTAAGGGAGGAGCTAGTAATGCTGGTCTATATCAACCCCTACCCATTCCTAATAGACCATGGGAGTGTGTGAGCATGGATTTTGTGGTAGGCCCTCCTAAGACCAAGATTGGTTTTGACAGTGTTTATGTAGTGGTAGACAAATTTAGCAAAATGAGTCATTTTATTCCCTGCAAAACTACTCATGATGCTAGTTACATAGCTCATCTCTTCTTCAAGGAAGTTGTAAGGATCCATGGGTTGCCTTTGAGCATTGTTTCAAACAGAGATGTGAAGTTCATGAGTCACTTTTGGAAAACTCTATGGAAAAGATTGGGTACTAACCTGTCTTTTGGATCAACTTACCATCCTCAGACCGATGGTCAAACATAGGTGGTTAACAGGGTGCTAGGTAACCTTCTAAGGTGCCTAACTAAGGAGTATGGACAGACATGGGATATGGTTATCTCACAAGCTAAGTATGCATACAATGATAGTGTGAACCGAACCACAGGGAAGAGTCCTTTTGAAGTTGTGTATGGGATGCACCCAAGAGGCATATGTGAGCTTAGAGATCTTGGAGCTATGGAACAAAGAAGTGGACATGCAGAAGACTTCAGTCAGACCATGAAGGAGATTCAGGAGCAGGTAAAGAGGACAGTCACTGAGGCTACACAAAAATTGAAGGAGAAGGCAGATATGTCAAGGAAAGATGTGCAATTTGCAGTAGGGGACTATGTTATGGTCCACCTTAACAAGTCAAGGTTGCAGAAGGGAATGTCAACCAAGTTGCAGATGAAGAGAGTGGGTCCATGCAAGGTATTGGCCAAGTATGGCAAGAATTCCTACAAGGTGGAGTTACCTACCGATCTAGGCATCTCTCCAGTGTTCAATGTAGCTGATTTGATCAAGTATAAGGGGACAGTCAATGATGTGGATCAGAACAGTCAGGAGATCTTCAAGGACATCAGCAATGTATCCTTACCTAGTCAAGACAAGCCTCAGGTAGAGAAGATCTTGGAGTCAAGAGTGCAAAAGTCTACAAGGCATAAGGTGTACATGGAGCACCTCATCAAGTGGAAGAACAAGCATGAATCAGAAGCCACATGGGTACAAGAAGATTAGTTCAAGAAGTTTGGTATTGACCAATCATTGATCTCTCCTTCCATTCCTTAGTGTTTGTGCAGGGAGGGGGAGAATGGTGCAGGAGCACCTAGGAAACACACCTAGGAAGTAGTCTAGTTAAATTTTGCTTGGGTATGTTATTTTGAAGGTCATGTTGACCATTTTGTTAGCATTTGAGGATTATGAATAAGTGTTGATCTGTTGTGATCAGTGGAATTGGAAGTGGAAAGAATGGATGGGTTTTGAAGCTCATTCTTGTTTAGGTTGTTAACCTTGTCAAAAGTTAGAAAACATAGTGGATTTTGGTAACGTTGGCCATTAGGTCATGAAGAAGTCTGACCAAAGGAGATAACTAATTGAGGAGCCTTATTTAAGGTGAGTCTCAACCTGTAAACAGGGTTAGAAGGATTGGTATTGAGAAAACATTTTGTGAGTTGAAATAAAACAGTGTTCTTGAAGGTTATTTCTAATTTCTGCTTCATAACAGAGCTTTAAATGGATTGAATTAACTTATGTTCTGTAATTAGAATGTAGTGTGGATATAATACAAGCTTTGTGTTCCATTCATTTTCCTTTGTGATTCATTTTCATCCCTTGTTTGTAAATAGTTTGATTTCTTTCTTTTTCTGGCCTGAACCAGGCAGTCTTGAGAAAATGGAGTGCTAGACCACTTTCCCACTGTACAAATTGTACGACCCTTTGGGAACAGTTCCTAGACTCCATGTTTGTAAATATGGTAGGCTGTAGGGTTTGGGAAAGTTCAGGAGATGTTAGAAAGATCTTGCCCTAGGCGAGCCAGAATGGTGCCCGGTTAGAAAGGCAAGAAGTGCAGAGCATAGAACTTTGCAGGGGTTCAAGTTCTTTAAGAATTTTATTTTGGAGGTGGTAGGTAAGTGTCTTACCTAGCTATGTCATGAAGGAGAAGTCTCCATCGTTTCATTTGATGTGTGAACTAGTAGACAGTTTGAAAGCGGCCAGACAATGGCTTAAAAAACCCTAGGAAATGTGCATTTTCAGATTCAAGCTTTGTACGGTCTGTTAAGGCTTAAGACCTCAAGAATCCTTGAGAGGTGTGCATTTGTTCCAAGAATCCCAAAGAAAGAATGGGTGTCTTTTGGAAATTTTTTAAACAAAGACCAGTTTTCTAGAAAATGGAGGCCTAATTGGGGCTCAAGGCTAGTAGCCTTTTTGACCCTAGTTGAGGGTTTGGTGAAAGCGATGGAAGGATGGAGCTTGGTGAACCTTCAGGAACCCTAGGAGGATGGTTTGAAGTTATTAAAGACATATCTACACCCCTGCAAGATCTAAATTGAGTGTTGAGGTATTGTTAGTCTTTAGGGAAGATTAAGGGCTAAGGAGAGAATAGCAGAGAGAGCACCAAGATTGGCTTGGTTGTTTACATGGTGATGGAAGTGGGGTTGGCCAGGAGAACCAGGGGCACCTAAATATGTGAAGGGGCCTATAGGTCAAGGAGGTGAAGAAGAACACCAAGAAGGTCTTGCAAGCAAGACCTAGAGCAGGAATCTGAGATTGATTTCTCCAACCCCTCTCCCTATCATAAGGCTTTACATATAGACCTACGATGTCAATTTCACCTTAGAAGCTAATGACCAAAAAGAACTTGAAAAGTGTGCTACCAAAAAAACATCTAAAGGTTGAAGATCTATCCCTCAAGATCCAATGGTGGGAATCTAAACTTTTTATCCCAAATCTCCTTCTCATCCTTTCAAATTTTAAAATCTAGATGCCAATGTGCTTTAGCATCATTCACATGCAAATGGAGGGTCTTAAGACAACAAAAATGGCTTACATGTAGACTTTGAATCATTCCTAAGACCCTTATGCAATTTAAACCTTCATGGGCCCAAAATGTAGTCAAACAAAGACCTCAAACAACCCCTTCAAGGAACTAAGATTAAAATGAAGGCCTTTAAAGTCATACAAAACAAAATTCATACTCATTAAATTGGTACAATATGATTTCAAGGGCTTAAATGTTAATATGCAACTAGTATAACAACTTCACATGTTAATAAAATGACCTTTAAAGTATGAACCCAATACTAGTAAACTCAAGACATGTAATGTTTATGTCCAAATTGTGTCTTTTGATCCATGCAAACCATATAGGACTTATGTCAACTAGGATACGACAAATGGCCTTTCATAAACCAAGCAAGACCTCGACTCTTAATAGAAGTAATATGCAAACATGACCTTTAGACATATCCAATATAATCCAAATAAATAATGAATAGCATAACATTTTAAAGAGATTTCCTAAGCAATACCAATAAGAACAAAATCATAATCAAGACACTCAAGGAAGATAAGACATGAATAATCAACTAAAACAACAATGAAACAACAATCATGACCTTACTAATGTGAATTCACCAAAAACAAAAGCTAGAATAATGACAACAACTAAGGTCACCAAACAAAAGATCCTACCACCTCCACATCTAATAGGCAAATGGAAGGCATGTCGAACCAAGTGGTGGCATACAAAACAACCATTTGACCGTATTTATTAATTAATATACCCTTATTCTAGGAGTTAACAAGGTGCTTTGCTAGGTATTTTTATTAGCACCTTGTTAACTCCTAGAATAAGGGTATACAAGCCAGAATTTGACCGTTGAAGTTACTTGTCAATTTGTCTTTTTTTTGGTCAATCATCCTTTCGGCCATCCAAATTAGACCCTACGGGGGAGAGCATTTGGTGACCTGCGAACCCTGACTGTGGAGCTACAGAGGGAAATCTCGTTTTTACAGTATGCTCTTTTGTCCCTCAGAGTGATATAAGGATAAGCTTTAATTTATTTGTATTTCCCAGTTAGAGTTTAGTTTTTACATTGGAAATGAAATTGTGTCCCACAAAAGCATCCGTGTCTAGAATCAATGCTCGATAATTCTAAATTAATGATATTCAATGCCCTTAATTCTGTTGACTCATAATTCAACTACCCTTTTAACAGGCTATATTAAGAGCCCTTTTGCAGTCCTTAATGACTCCTGATTCCTTTGTGTTAAAATGGCAAATGGTTTTCGATTGCTTCTGTGCTATGAATTAGAATCCATACAAGATTGATCTTTTATTTAAAATCAGGGTTTTGCAGGTCTTGCATTGCTGAATACTCCACCTTTTTCTGTTGGTAGAGCCCAAGGCGGAGAAGGGAGTTTTAAAGCGTCGCTGTAATCAGGGTTTGAGTATATCCTTCGTTACATCTTAATCTGGTAATCATGATGCAGGTATGTTTCTTTTTCTCAACAATAGCGGTTTGCAAAATGGCAGGCATATAAACATAAAAGGTCAAAGAATGATATTTAAGAAGATTCATAATTTACAATTTGGATAATTTGCAAATTTTTCGTCTAAAATAGTGCGAATGTGTGGGAGAGAGAGAGATCTGGGTGCTGGAGATTGTAGGCTTTATCTAATATACTTTGAATTTGTCAACATGAGCTCTTTCTGTTCTTTCTAGCATTGAGAACAAGTATTGAATCGCTTTCAATCTCGATAGTTTTTATGTATGTTGATAGGGCAACCTTCAATTCATACCAAGGTAATCATTTCGGCTTCATTATTTGTGGCTTTTGGCATGCCTTGCTATAAACGCATATGAAGTTTAAATTGTCAATGTGAAGAACACCTCCAGCCCCAGCAATTCCCCTTTGCAGGCCGCAAAATTTAATTGAGCAATACTGGTTGCGGGATTTTTTCTTTTTCTTTTTAATGGATGCAACTGGATTACATCTAGAAATCAGCATCTCTGCCTTTGAGTGCAATATAACATGTTGAGTAAGCATATGTCTATACCAAAAGTCTTCTTTGGCTTAGCTTTCATGAAAAGAGAGAACCAATCCATCAAAGTCTCCCATAGATTGAATCAAATCCAATTGCACCTCTGAACTATTGAACCTTGGTGAATGGTGTCTCAGCCCCTTTGTTTTTAGTGGGATCTTTCAGTTGACATTCTTCTGCAATTCCTAGTCTCAGGGGTTGGGAGAGAGGTTTCATGAGGGTCTAATTTCGCGCAACTCTCTCACATGCTTGGGATCACTGAGAACTATGTAAATAGAAACAAATCTTCACAAATTTCATCATAGTTGATAAGGAGACACAAGATATACCCTAGGAGGAGTTACTTTTGCAGCAGGGTCCATTATAGATCATTTTGACTGTGTATTGTCTCAGGGTTTTGGGAAACCATTGCAGTTTTTAAGATCTCATTGGCCTATAAATCGAGGGCTTGGGATGGAAATTGTATGGTAATTTTGATTGTAGGGTTATACTATTAGCCTCTTAGTATTGGATCTACTCCAGATATAGAGATTAAATACGAGTATTGAAGCACAAATACTCTGTCGTATTGTAATCCATCTGTTTGTTGATTAGATTAAATACGAGTATTCTGTGTTTTATTGTAATCCATCCATTTGTTGATTAGATTAAATACGAGCATTGAAACACAAATACTCTATGTTGCATTTTAATCCGTCCATTTGTTGATTAATGCATTGAGTGTGCTTTGCTGTTGGTTTTTTCTAATAAGGGTTTTCCTAGGGTATATCTTGTGTCTCCTTATCATTAGTCTTCTGAAATTTGTGAAGATTTGTTTCTATTTACATAGTTTCTCACACTATGTTTTAACGATTTGTTTCTATTTACATAGTTTCTCACACTATGTTTTAACGGCTGGGAGAGGGGTTTCATGAGGGAGTAGTTTCTCAATCGTTACTACCACAAGTTACAAGGAATATCCGTTTTCAAAACTTGAAATATTTGTTAATTTTTCAACGGGCTCTAACCTTGTAAGACTAAAATGTTATTTATAAATATCTCCCTATGTTTGTTCGGCATGGTTTATGGTTGTGTGTGGGAGAGATTAAGGATGGTGGATTTGGAGTAAAGTTAATGGCCATTATGTCGTGTTTGTCTAGACTTTGTACTTCTGCATTTCCATAAGCACATCCCTGTTGACGCAGGCATCGAGAGCTAGACTATTTAAGGAGTACAAAGAGGTTCAAAGAGACAAATCTGTGGATTCAGATATCAAACTTTCATGTGATGATACTAATATATTCAAATGGACGGCTATCATCAGGGTGGGAATGTTTTTTTTGCAAGTTGACATCCATATGTTCTATTATTTGGTTGTTTTAAGTGATACTCAAAACAGGCTAATATGATTTGAACTTTTTGAACACAGGGTCCTACGGAAACACCCTATCAAGATGGTCTGTTCCAACTTTCTGTGACTGTGCCAGAGCAATACCCACTAGTGCCACCTTTAGTGAGGTTTGTCACAAAAATATTTCATCCAAATGTGCATTTCAAGGTATGTCGATCAATACCAGTTACTCTATGTACTCTTACTTAATTCCCAAGACTTCAAATGCATTTTCCTATAGACAAAAAGTAGGATTCTTGATATTGTCTATTGCCTAGCATTCTACTGAATTTATCTGAATGTTATATAACCTTTAATACGAAGCAGACGGGAGAGATATGTCTTGACATTTTGAAAACTGCCTGGAGCCCAGCATGGACTTTACAATCTGTTTGCCGTGCCATAATTGCCTTAATGGCTCATCCAGAAGCAGACAGTCCCTTAAACTGTGATTGTGGTACGTGATCTGCTTTAAACCTGAAAATCAGATTTACTAACCTCGAAGTTGAAGGGCTTACTAAATTTTGTATTTCTACATCTATTTCAGGGAATCTTCTACGATCCGGTGATAATCGAGGGTATCAATCAATGGCCAGGATGTATACAAGGCTAGCAGCCATGCCTAACAGGGGTAATCATTGAATTCTGATTTGTCAATGAAAACTCATACGTAGTTATATGATGAGTTTCTTTGAACATAAGTAGACCATGGGCGGTTGATAGATGCTCAACTATTTTTACAGTCTATGTAAATTAAAAAATGTTCTTGACGCTTGTATTAATCATTAATGCATCAACACCAATGCAAAGAGAAACTATGTCGCTACAATTTGGGCCATACACAGCATGGGTTCTACTGACTAATGACAGTTTGCCTTGGACATTTAACTGTGGCCTCCATCAACATAGGTTGTAGATCTGAATGTGTGTTTGGTACACACGTTGACTTACAGTTTGTGTTGGTAGGCATATTTTCTTTCATGATAATGTTTGTCAGGTTAAAGTTTCTTATTGTATCTAGGTCCCTTAAATTGTCTTTTGGTTTAGGACGGGAGCCAATACTTGATTGGGCTCTATTAGTTGTGATGCTGTTTAGAAAGTGCAGGGCCATTTATTATTGTGAAAAGTCATATGTGACTTAAAAAAGTAGTCAATAGAATAATTCATGCCAAAGGTAGATCAAAATATGGCATGGTGCATAGGTAGTCTCTAGTGCACCATAAGTGAATGACTTTAATGCGTAAGGTTTGGACCGAATTCATCTTTTTATTTAAATTTTCTTGTGATGAATGCCTCTAAAATGGCTTTTCCAAATTATTTGAGGACCTGAATTCAAAAGTTAGCTTCAGCACATACTAATATTTTCTACTGTATAAATTTGATTCCCTAATGTTGCTCCAAGGAAGCAAATGGACTTGTGAATAGGTTTCCCAGCTGCAAGCATTTCTTCCTCTTTAATTTATGTTTTTTGTAATCCAGCATAGACAAACAATTTGAATGGTAAAAAGGCAATGAAGAAATGCGTTGTTTTGTTTTTGTTGAGATGATGCTCAATGGAAAATTTTCATATTGAAGTTAAGACTTTATTTCACTAATTAATACAACTTCTGTTCAAAGAGAGGCTATCAGTGTTTGAAGGGTACTAAAAAGGTATTGTTGTGGCCACGAGTAAACCCAGTTTTATATGGGATATGCAAACTAAATTTTCATTTCCTTGTATGGTGAAATGAGTTTTTTCCATTGCTAATATAAAAGTGTTGTGATTTAGGTATATATGCTAACATTTTGAATAGAATTAGTTTGCTTCATATTTTAATGAATTAAATGGGAACATTCCCATGTTGTTGAGGGTGGTCATATAAGATATAATTAAATAGGAATCAACAAGATTTATAGAAAGCACATTGTATGGAAATTGTCCATTGAAGGTTTGTTCAAGGCTAATTTTGATGGTTCCTCCAAGAGGAACCTTGGTTTGATAGGGGAAGGAATTCTTATTAGTGACTCAAAAGGTAATCTTGTCCAATTAAGATCCCTTCATTTTGGCCACAAAACTAATAACAAAGCAGAATGGATTGTTGTGGCATCTATTTTGAATTTGCTGCTTGATAGTGGTTGTAAAAATAGGCCGTTGTTGAAGGAGATTTTCTCAAAGTTATTGTGGGCCTTTAGAAAGAAGTTTTTTATAATTGGAAGCTTCAAAGATTGCTTGATGAAGTTATTGAGTAAAGCAACAAATTCTCAAGTGTCTCTTTCTTGCATTGTTATTGGGAAGATAATAGGCCAACTAATACTCTTGCTAATGGGGTCAGGGCGGTGAGTGGGGAGGGGTCTCTTAAGCTTCCTTTTATGCTCTTTTTAATGGTGAATGTAACATGTGACTATCATTGGAAAGGTTGCTATTGGATAATCAACCACGTTGGTGTCTTTGGTGGGCTCAACTTTCAAACTATTATTTTTAAGTTCACCCTTTTTAATGTGGCCTTTCTTGTCTTTTCCCTTGTTTGGGTCATTGCTAGCATTACCTATTAGTAAGTTTTGGCCTTGCTCTCCATCTCACTATACTTGTCAAGACAATTTGGATTTCCTATATTATTCATGGCGTTTTGTGGTTTAGTTGCTTTATGTTGCATTGGCATGCTTCTTGCTTGCCACTTTTAAGATTTGGCTAAGAATAGGTGGCATTTACATGCGTTTTAGAGCTGGTTTTATAGCTTCCAAGTGTTGCTCTTTTGTTTCAAGGGACCCCTTATTGTGTTGTTAAGTGTTGGATCATTGTTGGCATTTTATTTTTCATTTCCCTCCTTGTTGATTATGGTTAAGACCGTTTCAAGCTAGGATGGACTAGGTGATTTAGGGCAACTTTGGTATAGGGCTTCTATCTTGGTAGACTTTTAAGTCCAAACTAGATGTGGTAGTAGTTTCTAAGGATTTAAGGGGGTTGCTTGCAAGATTGGTCCTCCATCCCAAGATTTGGATGTCCAATGTCTATTGTGGTGGGGTCTTGGTGGGGCATTGCCACTAGATAGTGATGGGGAGGTGTCATTTGCCATTGATGCTTCATTGGGGCTTGGAGCCTTCAACGATCCTTAATCCCCTCCCTTGGTGAGTGATTTGAGGTCTCTTCAATATGTGGTGTAGGCCTTGTAGTGGGAAATTCAATCTCTCCTCATTTTTTCCTAGACCCGCGTATGGTTGTTAAGAACATATTAGTTTCTTATAAGAATGGTATGTTGGAGGTAGCAAGTGTGTATATACTTCCAACTTTGGTAGTTGATATTTAGATCAAATAAAGCTACATAAAAGTGGGATCAATTCTATGACACATGATACCTTCCATTGCACCCTTTATCTTAAAGTGTGTTAAAAGGCTAATTAAGTTCAATTTGCCACCTTTGCTTGTGTACACTAGCATCTTAGTACATTTCATAGGAACCTTTATCATATACATGATGGACCAATACATTCATTATAGCATCACCTATTCTATCAAGCAACATCAATAATTGATGTCTATTCATTTTAACATCCATCATAGTATTATTGTAGCTCAAGTGTGCTTAACCAATGAGCGCCACTTAGCTTGCAACCTTATTTGCAAAACTTTCATATAAGTGTTGTTTGATGAATTATAGACCTCCTTAGCTTATTCATTTTCATGCAAGTGGTGTTTTCATAGTGTATCAAATTATGTTATGTTTTATTAGTATTTGAATGAGCAATTTCTTGTTAATCTTTATTGATTCATATATGATAAGTAGTGATTCGTAAGAACCCATATTTTATGAACATTAATGGTCCACTTGGCCCTTATAGCATCTAGATGATGCTCATAGGGGTGAAGCACTAAGTCATTGTTATGTCCCTAACCCTATATTGTGTATTGGGTTATGAGTAGTCGGTTTGTGGCTACCTTAACTCTTAAATAAGTTACATAATCATTATTAAAATCTTATATAGGTAGTTAGCTTTACTTGAGGGTTATAATTATTTAAGTCGGCCTAAGTGGTACCAAGGCATAATTAGGTATAAATAGGAGTTAGTGGCTAGTTATTATCATCATGTTGAGTATTTTGTTCTTATTAAAGAATATTGGAGGTATCTTCCCCTTGAAGAGGATTAGGAGGTTGGCCTTCAAAGTGGCATTATTATAAAGTAGTTGCAACATGTTTTATGTTATATTCTTCTTTTTGCACAAGTTGCTATGTCATTAACCCTATAATGTGCATTAGGTTATGAGTAGTCACGTTGTGGCTACTTTAACTCTTAAATAAGTTACATAATCATTATAATAGCCTTATATAGGTATTTATATTGTCTTAGGGGTTATAATTAAGTATACAAATTGGTCTAGGTGGTAGCTAAGACATAATTAGGTATCTATAGGAGTTAGTGCCTAGTTATTATATTCATGTGGAGTATTATATTTTTAGTGAAGACTATTGGAGGTATCCCCCTTGAAGTGGATTAGGAGGTTCCCCCATCAAATTAACACATTATTATCAAGTATTTGTAGAACATTTATACCATATTCCTCTATTGTGCAAGTTATTTCATTAGAAGTGGTATAATAACATGATCTTGGCAATGTCAAGGCAAGGGAATTTTTTTCAATTTTGGAGGTCATTTTGAGAAGTGAATATCTTTCTTGTTTCGGAAAAAAATTTCTTGTTTTTTAAAGGTTTTTTTTGAGGTTACATTGAAGGTGCTATAGTAAAAACTTCAAGGAAACTAGAGTAGAATTAAAGGAGTTGTTGCAAAATTATGGTTACATTATGGTTTCCACTTAATTCGCTCCCACAACGACAAATCAACAAAAACAAATATGATCTCTAGAGGGCTTATTAAGAGCATATTTACATTACTACAATCTAGTTTGGGGTCAATTCAAGAAGAATTAAAGGATTTATTATGAAAATAGGTTTTCAATAAATTCACAACCAAGGCTACAAATCAAAGAATTTCTAGGAGATTTTTTTTGGGAAGTGAGATCAAAGACCTATTAAGCTATAGTAAAATTTTTAGATTGATTTGATTTATTTTGTGTGGTTTATTGTAAAATTAGGGTTTTCACTATATTCACCTCCAAGCCTACAAATTAGTGAAATTCTTCGATATTTTTGTAGGAGGTTAGTTCTTCACAACATGAAGTAGCAAAAGAAGAAGAAGAAGTAGAAAAAGAAGAACGAGAACAATAACAAGAAGTAGAAGAACAAGAGCAAGAACAAGAACAAGAAGTAGAATAACAAGAACAAAAACATGAGCAAGAAAAAGAACAAGAACCAGAAGTAGAACAAGAGCAAGAGCAAGAGAAAAAAAAAGAACAAGATCAAGAGCAATAATAAGAACAAAAACAAGAGCAAGAGTAAGAACAAGAATAGGAAGCAACAAAAGAAGCAAAAGCAAAAGTAGAAAAAGGAGATGAAGTAAAGAAGAAGAAGATGATGATGATGAAGAAGATTTTATATAAAAGCATCCATAATTAATTAGCATTGACGACAATGCTTTTGTAAAGAGGATAGTGTGTATGAGGTTATGAGTAGTCAGCTTGTGACTACCTTAACTCTTAAATAAGTTACATAATCATTATTATAATCATATATAGGTATTTAGGTTGTCCTATGAGTTATATTTAAGTATCTAAGTTGGTCTAGGTGGTATCCATGACATAATTAGGTAAATATAGGAGCCAATGGCTAATTATTATCATCATGTTAGAGTTTTATAATCTTAGTGAAGACTATTGGAGGTGTCCCCCCTCAAAGTGGATTAGGAGGTTGTGCCCCTCGAAGTGGCATATTATTATCAAGTATTTGTAGCATATTTACTACTATATTCTTCTATTTTGCAAGTTGTTTCATTACATTGATTTATCTCTAACTAATGGTCACAATAATTTGAAGGAGGTTGTGAGTTTCTCATGAGGAATTCATATGCTCTCCTCTAAGCAATTTTTTGGTAGTTCATCTTGTAATCTTAGATTGACATGTGTCACCCATCCATGGAGACTATCTTTATATCTTTCTATATAAGGGGTGGATCTTTCATCTGTAGGAATAAGCCTATACTATATATCACATTTATTTGTAGAAATATAGAAGATTCAATGTTATCTATCCTTTTTAATTTTGATACTTATCTCTAGCTACTTTATATGAATGAATACTTACTTTTATAGTTGTCTTCTTTATTATGTTATTTTTCTCTTAGATAAATAACTAAGGGTTGTGAGTTTCTTCATACACATTTGATGTATTGAATTACCAATTTATGTTAGTTTATATTCAAAAAGTATTGTAAATCTTTCATGAATGGTAATGGGGAATGTGACAATCATAATAGATTATTAAGTAGAACTATATTTGTTTAAGCCATAACCACTAGTTTTAGCATTGTAAAGTAGTGATACATTTTAAAGAGACCACCAAAAATGTTATTTTCAATATAGAATGTAGGCTATATGTGATGACTCTATGTTTCCTTGAATAGACACTAGTCAATATGAGGAAAACCTCCCAACCCACTTGTGCTTAAAGAATGACAATCATTAGATTCATAACTTATTTCATAATTTACTGTGTTTGCACCTAAGCATTTAAGAGGCAAGGAATATTAATTGTTGTGAAATATCTGGTAAAAAAATTTGCCATATTAGTGCAAATATCTTATCTACTAGTGATTGTGATGAATTGATCTACTTGATTAGGAGTCCAATGAATGTTGACAAGGCTACCCCCAAGTTTTATAAAGCCGAAAGTACAAGAGAGAATAGTCCATTCTCTTGATCATTGGCTAGCCTCCTACCAACTTTGAGCATAGAAGTTTGTAACTTCTTAGAATTTGCTGGAAAACTAATTGACACTATGACCAAAAAATCCCTTACCAAAGTTTATTATAGGTATTATTCCCTGTGCACTTTGATAAAAATATTTAAATGTTCAAATTTGAATATAATTTTTAGATGTTGTGTTCTTGGGATAAGAAAATAGTTAAAGTATGGGATAATTATTAGAGGAAATATAATATTATATATAACAATATGATTAATGATGTAAACAGTTGCATTGAATACATATAAAAGTGAATATTGTAAAAAAATATAGTGTAAATTACTACACATTTAGCTTAGGGAAGGCAACAATTAGAAGTTGTAAGGTATTTAGATAGTTAACAAATGGTAAATGAGAGGTGTGAATTATATATGTATAACACAAAGAAAATTAAAAGGGGTGATATATCAAGTTTAAACTAATCTATTTTATGTGGAGATAAATAATCAATAAAATATCCTTTGTCTACTCTTTTTTTTATATTGTCATTTATCTTTGTGAATTTCTTATTCTAATGTTAATTTATTTTAAATAATATTATATTATCTTTTTGTAATGTTTAAATTTGCATACCCGTGTGATTTTGTATTTAGTATTTTTATCTATTCTAAGGAAAAAAATTCATACATGTACACATTAACAAATGGTGTGATCATGTGCGAACCTGAACTCATTCCTCTAATCTTTACACATCCCTATACACACATATTCCCATGCATTTATCCTCCACCTTATCCTTATATGCCCCTACTTTGATACATTAATCTTATCTAAGTTTTATTATACTCATAAATACATTTGCCTATATATAATTGTTATACGCCTAAATACCATTATTTTCCCAACTAGTAACATTTTCACAATTATAGGTTGGACCTCAAAATTACAAACTATACCCTCACCTTTTTCAAATTCAAGTTCAAATTTTGGTTGATTGGCCCCACTTTATCTTCCTACTATGATCTAATTAAGTACATGTTTTGTAAAAATTGGTGTTATGTGCTAGCATTTAAAGGTGTTCATTTAGCATCCTAATACATTCAAACATCAACTCACATTATAGATAATTAAAGGAACAATCAAAAACAAGGATTGGGAATACCTATATGAGCCAAAAAACCACCTAAAGGAAGGCCTTGATATAGAATGCACCAAGCACAGTGAGCCAACTTAGGCTCCAAAATTGCCAACCAAATGCATTATAATTGATAATGCCAAGTCCAAACAGAGGACTAAAGCTACCACCAAAGATTCAATTGATCCACCATAGGAATATGGGGGGATGACCACAAATAACATTTGCAAGGCCTATAGTTGTGAAAAGGTGTATTTGGCTATCATTTCCAATCCTTCCACATAAGGCTTAAGAGACCTAACCCTAATTGTATGAAGAATTTGTGAAGGTATAGCATCAATTAAAAGAAGAAAGGTCTTTAGGTCTTGGTTATCAAGTTTGAATTTCAATTTCAATTTATTCCAAGAGATAAAATTATTGGTGGCTATGTGGATGAAATATAACAACACATGAATGCCCCTCTTAAAGAATTTCAAGGCATGGATCCATGACACTTTATCCAATGGAAGATCTTGAGAAGAAAGAACTAGAGACCACCAAATAAATTGTTGATTGATAGAAATCCCATTGTATAAATCATTTCCTGTCCAATGAAGCCAATGTTTGATAGTTTCCCAAGCTTTCCAAACACTCTTGATGAAAAAAGTTCCCTAAATTTTAAAATTTTCTTGCATAGTGAGAAGAGTACCGAATTCTAAGCCCTTCCAAGTTGAACAACTAGTTGGAACTCCATAATTAATATAATGTTTGACCAAAATTTCCCACACTTCATTTTCCAATGCTCTAATTATCCATTAGGCACATAAGGAAATGCATTGTCTGCAAATGGAGAGTAATCCTAAGCCTCTAGGTAGTGAAAATTACAAGCTACATGATGAAAATTGTGATATCATTCACTAGTAGCCTAGAGAAAATATCTTAGGAGTTTTCAATTTGAAGGTATGAAGCTTTGGAAGGAACCCAACAAGAAGAGTAATACACTATAATGTCCCCCTTTTTAGCGTGATCTTGTTTTGAGTGTGTTAGCCTATTACTTAGACCCTTGTGGGCTAACTGTTTTGGTTAGAGGGTCAGTGGTATCTTCTGGAGAGTTTGTTCATTCTCATCTTTTGTGATCAAGGATTGGCTCATTGCAGGCCTTGGCTGTACAGGAGTTGTCTGCTTCTGACGACACTGAATTCTATTGAGTTTTGAGGAAGTTAGGCTTACTTAAGTGATTTAAGTTATTATTTAACTTAAAGTATTCTTATAAAGTCAAATTGACTTTATTATTTTATATCACTTAAATAAGTTTGAAAAAAAAGGTGATTTAATTTTATATCACTAATACCTTTATGTGGGGGCCAAATATTAAATCTAAAACTATTGAAAAGGACTTGAGGTTATTTCAAAATATTTAAATGACCTAAAGTATGCCCTAATCCTTAGAAATTCACACCTCTTTGCTATATAAGGGTTTTAGGCAATGAGAAACTCATCTATTGAATATTTCAACTTTGCCTTGGAGGTTTTTCCCTTGCTTTCATCCTGTGATCAGGTTTGCAGCAATCCACCATTGGAGAACGAAATCTCTTCAGTGTGAGCACTTGTGAGGCTGTGAGAGATCGGCTAAATTGGTGCAATTTGAGAGAGCTTCATTCAGAAGTTCTATAGTGTCTTATCAGAATTTTGTGGGGTTTCTACATCAGCAACAGAGGGTTTGAGTGGATGATGTTCTTCCTTTCTTCATGGCAGGCATCATACTTCAATGGTTGTAACATCTGAGATGTTTTGGGCTTCTTTTTGCTTGAAAGGTGTGGTTGTTTGAGCTAGGGCGTACCAACTACATGGAGAAACGCCTTCCTTCTTGAGGGTTTCTCTTCACCATCATCAGCACTTGGCATCCACCTTTCATTTGCTCCAGTTTCTCAGTTGGATTTCATGCTTGTATCATTCTACACTAGATTCAGTCAGATTTCTTCTTCTGGACTGACAAACTGGCTTCTTTTCTTATTTAAAATTTGGAGGCTTATGGGTATGTTTATATGTTTTAAATCCATTGTTGAGGCTATTAAACACCTTCTGCAATTTCAGCTTGATTAGATTTGCTCAAGTTTTCATTCTGTGAGCTTTTATATGATGCGCACCTTCTCTTATGTCTACAAAATTTCTCTAAAAAAAACTCAAAAACACAAATAGACTTAACAAAAAGATAGGGGTTTGAGCAGTGAGCCAACAGGGCTCATCACATACACGTGTGTGGCTACCAAATTTTTTGAGCAAATTTAGAATTTACTTGCCAAGGAAAGAGGCTTGGTAATCTAATAATTGAGATTTGTTTCAACTCTATCAACCATCGCTTGCTAAAGAGTGAAGTGTGAAGCTTGAAAATAAAAGGATATGCCCAAAAAGTGGAACACTTCCCCATGAATGATTCATTTTCAGCTAGAGTGGTCAAGCCAAATTGGCTTGGAAAGAAAGTATTGGATAAGCATTGATTATTTTTTCATTGAATGCTCAAACTAGAAGACTAATAAAAAAAATATAGGAATTGGAGGACTTGAGTGATATTATTTTCTTCCTTAATAAGAGTAAGAAAAGAGTTTTCAATAAAATTACCATTAACCAATTGTTAGGGTGAGTTGGGAAGATATATCCCCTTGACCAAGGACTAAGAGACCACATGAGCGAAGATGTAGCCCAATTATTTAGCAACCAAAATATAAAGCACTGGGGCTAGAGGACAACCTTGACCAATAAACCTATGTATCCCAAAAGGTGTAGATTGTTGGCCAAAAATTATGATGCAAGTTGAAGCATGTACAAATAGTATCTCCAAAAACTAAATAAAATGGGGCCCAAAACCAAGTTCCTAAAGCATGGCAAAGATAAATGGACATTCACTATGAGAATATACCTTAGCAAATCCAATTTTAAGGAAAATGACAAGATATTGAGTATAGCAAGCCCATTCAATTACTTCCCAAATAGTAATAATATAATCCAAAATAAATATAGATTTCATGAAACTCGTATGTTCAAGACAAATAATTTGAGGAAGCATAGGGTGGAGCTTGAGATCCAAATCTTTAGAAATGATCTTGTAGGATACATTCAACAAGGTAATCAACCTCCAATTTTAAATCTCTTCAAGATCATTAGCTTTAGGTATGAACTTAACATTTACATTGTTGATTAACTTTCCTAGAGATTTGGAATGAATAGCTTGAATATAGACCTTATGAAGTGTTAGATGCATAGATCAACTAAGAAGGGGGGGTGAATTAGTTGTATACTTTTAAAAAATTAGAAACCCTCATTAACATTTAGATCTATATTAGTTCTTAAACCCTTATCCACCATTAAACCATTAACATGCATTAACATAATGTAAACATGTAAAGCAGTAATGCAAACACATAAGAACACCAAATTTAGCTAGAAAACCCAAGAAGGGAAAAACCATGGTGAGGATTAGCTCACTAATATATGAATTGCAACACCAAATACAATAAGGTTCACTGCCAAGGGCTCATTGCCCAGAAAGATAAAGAAAGGCTCACCATCGGTGGCTCATTGCCAAAGGACTCACTATCCAGAAGAAAGAAGAATATAAAAAGGGGTGGCTCATTGCCAATTTGAACTGCTAATAACACATCTCTCTTATGTCGAAGTTACATTTCCACTGAAGCACAAATAACTCATTAAACATACTAAAATATATAAACCTTCTGCTCACTACATTAGGAAGTCAAATGCATTAATGCTCACACTCATATTAACACACTCTATCAAATTCACATCTTTCACATCACACACTCTTCACACTACATCTATACAAAAATTCTCCTTGCATTTATACCCTTAGCAACTTAAAACAATCTCAATTAGGTTGACCTTAATAAAACATATACACCTCAACCATGCAAAACCAAAATAGGTTGGCACCAAACACTTACACCATATAACGAAGTGAAGTCAAACCATGCCACTACTTAATTGGGACCCAAATCTACATAAACATGCTTCTCAACACTTCCTTAACCAACAATTATCCTCCACAATTAGCGCTAATGTGCCAGTTCGGCCAAACCTACACTAACACTAACAAGAAACTCCAAACACACCTCTCAAGGTCCGAAAACATCTAGTGTACCACACAACACTCCACAACATCTATACAACATCTTAGAATATTCCAGCATCATCAAAATATTTTGCACAACTACTATAACCATATAAAACTCAAGAACATCTCCATTCTATGCAACTAGACACACTAGTACAAACATCCAACACACCAAACAACTTTACGAAACAACTCAGTACCTGAAACTTCAAGGGAAGGTAGATACAAACATTATAAGCATGTTCCTAGATCCACAACATCAAAAACCTCACTACAGAGAAATGTAGAGCAATCTCATTTCTCCTAGACACCCTATTTTATTAGACATACATATTGTCAAACACATCTTCCACTGCAGTACAATCCAAAACCTGAAACTCTAGATATAGCACCTCTAAACACCTCTAATCATCATGTCCAAATCGCATGAGCATATCTTCAAGCATGAAGAAATACAAAGAAAAACACTGAACACCACTATGTCACACTGAACTCTTTTTTATTCAAATTTTCTCAAAAGCACTTGGAAACTAAGTGAACCAACTTCACCAACAACATTACTAACATCTCTACAACACTAAAACAATCTCCTCAAACACAATTTAGACTAACAACCTCTACAAATGGCAACACCAACAACAACTCCAAATTTCCAACAACTCCAATGCTAAGGGTTGACATCATCAACACCAACAACATTCCAACACTTTCTTCATACAAGGTGTTGACATCAATGAAAACACCTAAAAAACTCACAAACAAATCAAGCTTCCAACATCTCCAAAATTACACCAATCTCCCCCTTTGTCATTGATGGAAACACCTGCTTTCTGAAAAAACATCAACAAAAAAAGCAACCAACAACAATACTACAATAAGCAATACTCCCCCTGACTGGGACAACTCATTACTCTTCATATAATTATTCTACTACAACACCAACAACATCTACTCTTCTAGATCACTCTCCTCCTTTGCTCCTTACACAACAGTTTTCCATATTCTCTCCCCTATGGTCTTCAATCCATATCCATTTTTGCACTATGGTTTTTCAAACACTTCAACTTTTTCTCCCCCTTTGACATCAATGGAAAAGGGCCATACATTTATCCAACTCTTTTGCTCTCCCTCTTTGACAACATTCAAAGAGCAACACCTGCAACCATACTCATTCTTTTGTATTGAACTTACTTTTTTGCACACCCCTCGTTTGGGGCACACAATATGCTCCAAAAAATTGCACCAACCAACAACCACTACTACCTACTCCCCCTGAGAGGTAGCCTTCAACATTAGTCCAAGACAAAGCATATATCTTGAAAAAGCTTCCCAACCAGATGCACACACATATGGATCTAGTTGAAAGGAGGGGCAATAACCTCTAACTTCTCTCAAAGATACTTAATAGTATCTTTTGGAAGAGCCTTTGTGAAAATATCAACAACCTGATCCTTGGTAGGAACATACTCCAGCTTCACCTAATTATCTGCAACTTTCTCTCTCAAGAAGTGATACCAGATTGAGATATGTTTTGTTCTTGAATGCATTACCAAAATCTTTGAAATATTGATTGCACTTGTATTGTCACATATGATAGGAATAGGTTCATCATATGAAACTTTGACATCCTTCAAGGTTTGCTTCATCCACAACACCTATGTACAACATGATGCTGCTACAATATATTTTTATTCTATAGTAGATAATGACATTGAATCCTGCTTCTTACTTAGCCATGAAACCAATCTGCTTCCAAGAAAGAAATCACCACCACTTGTACTTTTCTTTTCATCTACACATCCAACCCAATCTACATTTGTATATGCACTCAAGGAGAAGTCAATATCTTTAGGATACCACAAACCATAATTCAGAGTGCCCTTCAAGTATTTGAATATCTTCTTCACTACTACAACATGAGATTCTCTAGGATCTTCTTGAAATCTATCCACAAGACAAACTGAATGCATGATATTTGATCTAGTAGTAGTAAGATATAATAGTCCACCAATCATTGATCTATACCTGCTCTAATCTGTCTTAGGAGATTCATCATTATTTATTGACTTACAACCAATAACTATAGGAGTACATACTGGTTTAGAGTTATCCATTCCAAACTTCTTTAACAATTCCTTAACATACTTAGACTATTATATGAATATGCCTTTCTTTGATTGACCGATCAACAAACCAAGGAAGAAATTCATCTCCCCACATTGACATCTCAAATTCTTTCTACATTTCCATTGAAAACATCTTGCACATATCCTCATTTCCTCTAAAGATTATGTCATCAACATATACCACCACAATTAAGATTTTCTCTCCTTCAACTTTGATATACAGATTGCTATCTACAATACCTTTTTTGAATCCTTGTTGCAACAAGTACTTATCTAACCTTGTATACTAAGATCTAAGAGCTTTCTTCAATCCATACAATGCTTTCTTTAACCTCTAGACCATATTTGCATCTTTTGACAACTGAAAACCTTTTGGTTGTTCAATGTATACCTCTTCTTCCAATTATCCATTCAAGAATGCAGACTTCACATCCATCTGATAAACTTTGAAATCTTTATGTGCTGCAAAAGCTAAAAACATCCTGATAGCTGATAAACTACATGGTTGAATCCTGATAGCAATATCATAATCCTGATAGCTTCCATTCTTGCAACCAGAGCAACAATTTCCTCAAGATCTATACCTTCAACCTATGAGTAACCCTTACACACAAGTCTAGCCTTGTTCCTAACAACTTTTCCATCTTTATTTAGCTTGTTTCAAAATAGCCACTTAGTACTAATCACGTTCTTGTTTGTCGGTCTTAGGATCAATTCCCAAGTTAGATTCTTCTCTATCTGTTCTAACTCTTCATTCATTGCTTTGATCCAATTTCCATCTTTTCATGCCTCAATCATTGTTTTTGGTTCCACCTTAGAAAGTAAATAGAAATTTACTTGTTCCTTTTCCATAGCATCTTTTCTTCTTGTTAGCACACATTTTTTCTTATCTCAAATGATCTGATCTTCTAAATGATTCTTATGCACATACTTGGGAGTCTTAGGATTCTTTTCCAGAGCTTCTTCCTCTTCAAATTTCAACTCATTTCCTTTATCTTCAGTCTCTTCTTCTTCACTGCAAGGGGATTCATTAGATTTATATCCTTCTACCAACATTGAACTTTGATGCGGTCCTTCATCCACTTTGACACTTGCACTCTCAACAATCTTCTTCAATCTTTGGTTATAACACCGACAACCCTTGCTTCTTGTAGAGTATGCAAGGAAGATTCCTTCATCAAATATTCCATCAAGCTTTCCTAAGTTTTCTTCATCTCTTTTGATATAGAATTTTCTTCCAAAAACTATAAAATATTTCACAATGGGAGTTTTACCATACCATAACTCATATGGAGTCTTTGAACTATTTTCTCTTTCTTGACCTCTATTAAGAATGTAGACTGTAGTATGAATTTCTTCTCTCTAATAGACATCCAAAAGATTGGCTTCCTTCATCATTGTCCTAGATGCTTCCTGAACTGTTATGTTTTTCCTTTCCACATCTCCAGTCTACTGAGGAGTTCTAAGGGCTGAAAAATGTCTCTTTATTCCATGATCCTCACAAACACTGCTAAACTCATTTGAAGTAAACTTTCCACCTCTATTAGATCTCAAACATTTTATTTTCAAATTAATTTCATTCTCAACCATAGCCTTAAATGCTTTAAACTTGTCTAGAGCTTCTGATTTTTCTTTAAGAAATGTAACCTAAGCCATTCTAGAATAATCATCAATCAATAACATGAAGTACCTATCACCACATGAGCTTCTAATTCTAGTAGGTACACATAGATTTGTATGCACTAACTCCAAGGTACCAATGGTAGAATATTCCTTTATCTTCAATCTTGTCTTTGTTTTCTTTCCAATTTAACATTCTTTGTAGATTGCATTGATAGGCTTTGTAATCTTTGGAAAATATCTCACAAGATCAATAGAGCTTATCCTCACCAGGCTATCAAAATTAATGTGACTCATTTTTATATGCTATAGCCAACTTTCATTAGTTTGAGACATAAAGCACTTTGCACCACTACCTTTGAGTTGATAGACATTACCTCCTGTCCTTGTTCCAACAACAACCAAAATACTAGAGCTTCCTTTTATGATTTCACAACCACCATTCTGAAATACAAGATTATATCCTTTGCTACACATTTGTCATACACTTAAAAGATTATGTCAGAGGCCCTTGACATAAAGAACATCATCTGTATTATGCTTTCCATCAAACCTAATTGAAGCTTTTGCATAGATCTTAGTAGATGTATCATCACCAAACTTAACAAGACCACCATCATACTTTTCAAGCTTAACAAACTTATTCTTATCACCTATCATATGATTTGAACATCCACTGTCAATGATCAAGTAATTATTCTCTTCTCTAGAATGAAAAGTAGTCAACATAGTTCCTTCAATGTTATGAATTATTTCCGAAGAACTTTCCTTCACACATCTTTCAAGATTAGTAGAATTAGTTCCAACATTTAAAGCCATTAACAAGAATTCATCACTTACTTCATTTAGATAATCTGATTCTTCATCATCAAATACACCATTATCCTTCTCAATATAATAACTCTTCTTGAAAAATTTACCCTTATGATCCTTTTGCTTGTCATTAGTAACTTTGATTGGATATTTAGATACATAATGACCTATTTTTCCACAATTGGAACATTTGAAAGGTAGCTTACCTTTGTACTTTCCAGTACCCTTTTTCAATCTCCTAACAAAGTTTTCTTCCACCTCATCAAGATCATGTGAATTTGATCCATCATCCTTTTCCACTTTGCATACTTTAAAAGCAGTTTCTTTGTTTGTAGCATCTTGACCAAACTCTCTCATTTCAAAAGAAGTTAAAGAACCAAACATTTGATCTCTAGAATAATTATCCAAATTATGAGCTTCCTCAATAGCAGAAACTTTATGACTATAAGCTTTAGGTAGAGTTCTTAATACCTTTTCACCACTTCGCTTTCATCCAGCTTTCCACCAAGACCATTGATGAAATTAACAGCATCAACTCTGAGCATGTAGGAAGTAATATCTTCATCTTCAACATCCTTAGGGTTTCTAGTTTGGCTTTGTAGATCTGCATCTTCATTTTTTTTACCTTGTCATCTCCTTCATAGATTCCTTCCAACTTTTTCCAAATATCTTTAGCAAAATTGTAGCTCATAACCTTCACAAAATCTTAATTAGTAAGATCACTCAGGATTGCATTCCTTGCTTTGCTATTGTTCTCATATGCCTTAATCTCATCATCAATTGATGGTTCATTTGCAGGAATAGTATAACCTCTTTCAATAGACTTCCAAACACCAAATCTAAGAGAACCAAGGACTCCATCCTAGCCTTCTAGTAGGTAAAATTTGTTCCAACGAATAAGGGAGCATTGACACCTTTCCTGTGCACCATCTGGATCTACCTTAAGCAGTTAGGCTTCTTCCTAGTAACCACAAGTTTGATACCAATTGTTAGATGCATAGGACAACTGAGTGGGGGTGAATCAATTGTATACTTTTAAAACATCAAAAACCCTCATTAACATTCAAATCTACATTTGTTCTTAAACCCTTATCCACCATTAAACCCTTAACATGCATTAACAAAATGTAAACATGTAAAGTAGTAATGTATACACATCAAACACATAAGAACAATAGATTTATGTGGAAAACCCAAGAAAGGAAAAACCACATCGAGGATTAACTCACTAATATATGAATTGCAACACTGAATACAATAAGGCTCACCACCTAGAAAGATAAAGACAGGCTCATTGTCGATGACTCACTACAAAAGGACTCACTATCCAAAAGAAATAAGAATAGAAAAAGGGGTGGCTCATTACCAATTTGAACTGCTAGCAATGTATCTTTGATACGTTGAAGGTACAATTCAACTTAAGCAAAAAACAAATCATCAAATAGACTGAAATGTAGACACCTTTTGCTCACTACATTAGGAATTTATAAGCATTAAGGCTCACACTCATATCAACACACTTGATCACATTTGCATCTTTCGCATTACACACTCTTCACACTACATCCATACAACAATTCTTCTTGCATTTATACCCTGTGCGACCTAAAACAATCTCAATTAGGTCAGCCTTAATGAAACATATACACCTCAACCATGCAACACCAAAATAGGCTGACACCAAAAACTTCCACCATATAAATAAGTGAAGCCAAACCATGCCAATACTTAATTGGGACCCAAATCTACATAAACACACTTCTCAACACTTCCTCAACCAACAATTATCCTCTGTAATTAGCACTAGCACACTAGGTTGGCCAAACTTGCACTAACACTAACAAGAGACTCCAAACACACCTCTCAAGGTTTGAAAACATCTTGTAGACCACACAATGACACTCCACAACATCTATACAACATCTTGGAATATTCTATCATTATCAAAATATTCTACATAACTACTGCAACCATCTGAAACTTAAGAACACCTTCATTTTGTGCAACTAGACACAATGACACAAACATCCAACATACCAGAAAACTTTGCAGAACAACTCAACACATGAAACTTCAAGGGAAGGTAGATACAAAAATTATAAGCACCTTGCCAGATCCGCAACATCAGAAACTTCATTGTAGAGAAATGCGATGCAATCTCATTTCTCCCAGACACCCTATTTATCAGATAGACATATTATCAAATACATATTCCACTGTAGTATGATCCATAAGTTGAAACTCTAGATATGACACCTCTGATCATCACATCCAAATTGCATGAGCATATCTTCAAGCATGAAGAAATGCAGAGCAACACACTGAACACCACTCTATCACATTGAACTCTCTTTTATTCAAATTCTCTCAAAAGCACTTGGAAACCAAGTGAACCAACTTCATCAACAACATTACTAACATCTTTGCAACACATCTACAATGTCTACAACACTACAACAATCTCCTCAAACACAATTTAGACTAATAACCTCTATAAATGACAACACTAGCAACAACTCCATACTTTCAACAACTCCAATGCTAAGGGTTGACATGATCAACACCAACAACAAAATTCCAACACTTTCCTCATACAAGGGGTTGAAATCAATGACAACACCTAAACAACTCACAAACAACTCAAGTTTCCAACATCTCCAAACTTCCAACATGAAGGTCATCTCCCACAATATCCCAAAAGGAATTGTAAGATTCACAAGGGAACCTATCAAAATCAGGAGCCTTTAAGTAATATCAACACTGAATACAATAGGGCTCACTGTCATAGGGATCACTACCCAAGAGAAAGAAAGGCTCACTGCCAGAATAGAAAAGAAGATAGAGAAGCGTATTAAAATGAGAAATCCATCTCAAAGCAATAGAAGAAATCCACCACAATATCACCAACACCTTCACATTCTCTCTATAGAATTGTAGACACCTTTTGTTCACTGCATCCAACAATCTAACACATGAAAGCTCACACTTCAACTTCCTAAATTCACACTCTAACACTCTGCAATTCGCATCATACTCATCTCTCTTCGCATCCCTCAACAACTCAAATCATATTTCCATCATCTTCAACCTTGAAAGCATTCTTCAAGGTTGGCTATGCACATCAACCATGCAATTTCAAATTAGGTTGACATCAAAACATTCCTACGATGGAAAGGAATGAATGAAAACCAAAAAACACCTTAGCTAGGACCTAAATCCACTCATACATGCCACACCATGCTTCCAAAATTTTTGCAAGTAGTGTAAACACCCAGGTCGTTTGTTACCCATGTAAACATCATTAAAATTTTAAGTACATGCTTCCTTTGATCCAACAACAAATCACAGACAACAAATGTCATCTGAACATAATCTGGAATATTCCATAAATACTTTGAAATCCAACAAACTCTTTTGCAACAACTTTCACCTGAGGAATGTATACACCTAGTACACTCAAACAACTTTTCCATACACTGTAACTTAAGAAACCGACTTCCAAAGCACCAAACCTCAAACAACTTTGATTGAAGAAAGATACCGACATTGTCAATTGAAAGGAAGCCAAGTGAGCGGAAACAACTTCCTACACTGATCTAATAAGGAGATAGTTACAATTTTTTTTCTTTTTAACACCTTTAACAGTTGCAACTAGAGAAGCACATAAAGATTAATGGAAATAGAATAGCAACAATGCACAAAAACAATGACACCAAATATACCGTTGGGAAAACCCTTTCAGGTAAAAAACCCCACCATCCAAAAGCACGGTACTTCTCTATTATATCAATAGTGATTACAATGTTTCTCCAAGTACAAAGCTTCTACATAAGTGCTTCAACACGAACATCTGTTCTGGAGTGATATCAACAACACTTCATTACTTGCAAATAAACTATGCATTCTACAACTCAAGGCACTCAATAAATAGAGTGTTACAAGCTTCAAGAAGCATCTAGAAGGTGAGTGGCATCCAAATCCAAAAGGCACAACTTTCAACGCCTTAGAAATGCATTTGGACACATGTTCAATATTTCCTTACACCCCTTACACTTGTCAAACATGCATATAGTCTTCTTCCAAGCTTGGATGCCTAGAATATACTAAAAATAACTTATAACAAATGCCTTACACATCTTACAACTTGTCATAGAATCTATCATAGCTGACAACACTTACAGTTGTAAGAGAATCTGCCATAACTGGCTAAAAATAACTAGTTCTCTTACATTTTGTCATAACCCAACTTGGGTGCCAACTTTCTCCATGCATTCAAAGATGCCTTATGATGAATCTTAGAATTTGTAAGATTTCATAGATTCCAAGGTGGGACACCTATGTCCACTTGGGATGATGATGTATCATCCAGTCAGATCCAACGGGGATGCCACCCAGTCGGTGGGTCCCAATTAGTGACATTACACCATAGGAATTTAAATTATATAAATAAATACATTAAATTACATCAAATTAAATCATTGTTAGGACTCTAAGGTTGAGACACCTTAATCCCAAATTTCTCCCACTTGTCAAAGACCTGCCAAGAGTCATACTGAATCATTTGCTCAGGACCCCAAGGCCCATGTAATTAGAACACCATATGAACTTCTCTATGCTCACTGGTTTTGTTAGTGCATCTACAACATTCACCAAAGTGTCAACCTTCTCCAAGTTCACCTTTCCATCTTCTACCATATCATGAACAAAATGATACTGAAAATCTATGTGCTTTGTTCTGGCATGGAAAGTAGGATTCTTTGCTAGGAAAATCGCACTTTGACTATCACAAAAAGCAATAATTTGTCTTGCATCTAAACCAATATCAGAACAAAATCTCTTAAGCCAAATGGCTTCCTTACATGCATAAGTGGCTGCCATATACTCTACCTTTGTTGTGGACAACGCGACTACAACCTGCCACTTACTCATCCAACTGATAACACCACCAAGCATCATTAACACATAACCACTGGTGGATATTATATTGTTAATGTCACCTTCGCAATTTGAATTCACATATCTTCGAATGATCACAAAATGCTGAGGTCTAGTAGGATAACCATGAAAACACAAGGCATACTCAGAAGTACCCTGTAAATATCTGAACACTCTCTTAATAACAAACCCCACTGCACCTGTCTAGGATTAGCCATGAAACGACTACAAAATCCCATTGCTTGGGTAATGTCTAGTCTCGTACACACCATCACATACATCAGACTACCAATTGCACTCGCATATGGTACTTTGGCCATGTCCTCCATCTTAATAGGAGATTTTGGACAATCATTCACATAAACCTTGGTTCCTTGCATCACAGGAACAACTAATTGTTTGCAATCTACCATGTTGAATCTCTCCAACACGGAGTTCACATACTTGCTCTTACTTAACCAAATCTTTCTATTAGCTCTATCTCTCATGATCTCCATTCCTGGAATGTACTTAGCTACACCTAGGTCTTCCATCTCAAACTATGCTGACAATTAAAACTTCAAATCTGAAATCATACTTTTAACATTCCCAATAAACAACATATCATCTACGTATAGAACAATAATGAGAATGCAACCATTATCAGTTTTAAAGTATACACAATGGTCAGATTTAGATCTTTGAAAACCCAATGACAACATATAGGTATAAAAATTTTGATACCACATTCTCGGAGACTATTTCAAACCATAAAGAGACTTCTTCAATTCGCAAAACAATTTTTCTTTACCTTTTTAAATAAAATGCTCTAGTTGTGACATAAATCTCTTCCTCCAAATCACCATGAAGGAACACTATCTTCACATCCATCTATTCCACTTCTAAGTCATATGCAGCTGCAAGTGACAACAAAAGCCAGACAAATGTCAGCTTTGCTATAGGAGAGAATATCTCCCTATAATCAATTCCATCCTCCTGGGAATACCTAGGCTTAGCGACCAACCGTGCCTTGTACTTCTCAATACTGCCATCAAGACCACACTTTTTCTTGAAAACCCATTTACAACCAACATGTTTACGTCCAACATGCAAAGGTACTGAATCCCAAGTCTTGTTTTTCTTTAATGAAGTAATCTCCTTGTCCATGGCTTGTATCCAAGAATTTGAATCTCTCATACCCAATGCATTTCTAACCATCCTAGGCTCATCAGTATTAGTAATCAAGGAAAATATGCAACTGAAATCCAATAATGAATAACCAAACCTTTTCGATTGCTGCCTAATTCGTGTAGACCTCCTCAAAGGCTGAAGTTGAAGTTCTCCTTCTTCTTCAGAACTTTCAGAGCTACTTGAAATATCCTCATCATCAGGTCCAATAGGAGTACTTGGTTCTTCTTTCTTCAGAGTAGGTGGAATCTGAACCACCTCCTTCTTTTGTTTCTCCTCTTTTTCTGGTTGCAGCTCAACAGAGGAAGGTTTCATCTCTTTGAAGACCACACTTTTGTTGTAGAGAACCTTCTATGCTTATGGATCCCAAGGCTTGTACCCTTTCACATTGACACCATAGCCGATAAAGATACACTTAACAACCTTGTTCTCCAACTTAGACCTCTTCTCAATCAAAATATGAGCGTAAGCTTTGCAACCAAATACTTTGAGATGTCTCATCAAAGGATTTTTACTAGACCATGCCTCCATGGGTGTTTTTCCAACAAGTGCTAATGTAGGAGATCTATTGATCAAATAACATGCAATGGCTATAGCTTCAACCCAAAATTTTTGTTCAAGGCTAGAACCACTCAACATACTCCTAGCTCTCTCCATCAACATTCTGTTCATCCTCTCTGCAACTCTATTTTGCTGTGGAGTGTAGGGAGTTGTCTTGTGTCTCTCAATCCCATGCTCTTTATAAAACTTGTCAAACTCTGCGAAACAAAACTCACCTCCATTATTAGTCCTCAAACACTTAATTTTTTTGATAGTTTGATTTTCTACCAAGGCCTTAAACTCCTTAAACCGACTAAAGAATTCAGCTTTACTTATGAGGAAATAAACAAATGCCCTTCTACTGTAATCATCTATGAAATAAACAAAATATATAGATTTTGATAATGAAGGAACATTTACAAGACCAAAAACATCTAAATGTACATAATCCAAGACCACAAAAGACTTGTGAGAACTAGGGTAAAAAGAAACACGGTGTTGTTTTCCATATACACAATGTTCGCAAAAGTCAAACTCAAGATTACAATCATCAAGGCCCTCAACAAGGCTCTTATTCTTCAGGGTTCTAAGACCCTTCTCACCAATGTGACCAAGTTGTTGGTGCCATAACATTGTCTTCTTTGTAGGAAGCTTCATTTCCATGGAATGAGCACCTTTAGGTACCCAAAATGCATGACCATTGAATGTAGCTGCAACATGCTTCTTCTCTACACAATCGGATGGTGAGGATGAAGAATCCAAATGTCTCTTCTTCGGTACATCAGAAGAACTATTGCACTATACATTGCATGCATCAAGATGAAACAAAGTACCACTATGAACTTCCTTAGCCAACACCATCGCTCCTCTTGTCATCTTGCATCCTCCACTAGAGAAAACAACTTGCACTCTCGAATCATTCAGTTTATTTACAGAAAATAGGTTTTGTGCCAAACCTGGGATATGCAAGACACCATCAATCCCTTTCACTCTTCCATTAGGAAATCTGCTTTTGACTCTTCCACGACCAACAATCTTCAGGTGAGAGTCATCACCTAAGTACACCTCTCCACCATCGAACTCCTCATACTTCAATAACCAATCTTTGTGAGAAGTCATGTGAAAGGATGCACCTGAATCTATCAACCACACATCATTTGATGCATGGGCTACCAAGGCTGCAATAAATGCTTCTCCATCATCTTGAGATGATTTCTCAGATTCAGAATCAGAGAAAGACTTGTTTTTATTCTTCTTCTCCTTCTTGCAATCTTTCTGAATGTGACCAACTTCACCACAATTCCAACATTGTTCCTTGGACTTCTTACTAGGAGACTTTGATCTCCCCGAAGACTTTGACTTAGATTTCTTGTCTTTCTTTTTGCTTCTCTCTTTTGGTCTGCCACAAACTACAAGGGCCTCCTTAGCCATCTCAAAAGACTTCCTTCACATCTCCTTAGATAGTAATGAGGCAACAACCTCATCCATCTTGAAGGTGGAAGTAGTGCTTCCAATAGCCATTACTAGGTGATCCCAAGAGTCTGATAATGAACACAAAAGGAGCATGCAATGGTCTTGTTCATCTACTTTGTCTCCAATAGAACCCGATTGTGCAACCAACATATTAAATTCATTTAGATGATTTGCTACGGACCCTCCATCTTACATTTTCAGAGAATACATCTTCTTTCTCAGGAAAAGCTTGTTTACCAAGGACTTAGCCTGGTAGACATCACCAAGTTTCTTCCATAGAGAAGAAGAAGTTTTCTCTTCATGGACATTCAGGAGGATGGAATCAACCAAACAAAGTCTAATAAGACCCTTGGATTTCCTATCCATGAGCTCCCAATCCTCTTGTTTCATGCCTGGAGGTTTGGTTCTATAAATTGCAAGCCATAAGTATTGGTCTACTAACATGTCTTCCATTTTGAGCTTCCACAACTCAAAATTACCACCATTAAATTTTTCCATCTCAATCCTCCCAGATGTGCCTGCCATCTCTTTCCTACAAGAGGGTCACATAATACACTCTTTTGCAAAACTCTCACTAAAACAAATATTAGCTCAAAAAACCCTTCTACCTAACAAAGGAACCAAGGCTGGCCAAGCTCTGATACCAACTGAAAGGAAGCTCGGTGAGCAGAAGCAACTTCCTACACTAATCTAATCAAGAGAGAGTTACAAATTTATTTATTTTAACACCTTAACAGTTGCAACTAGAGAAGTACTTAAAGATTAATGAAAATAAAATAGTGACAATGCACAAAAATAGTGACACCAAATATACCTTGAGGAAAACCCTTTCGAGTAAAAAACACCACCCTCCAAAAGCATAGTACTTCTCTATTATATCAAATAGTGATTACAATGTTTCTCCAAGTACAAAGCTTCTACACAAGTGCTTCAACATGAACACCTGTTTTAGAGTGATATCGAAAACACTTTGTTACCTGCAAACAAACTATGCATTCTACAACTCAAGGCACTCAATAAATAGAGTGTTACAAGCTTCAAGAAGCATCTAGAAGGTGAGGGGCATCCAAATCTAAAAGGCACAACTTTGAACGCCTTAGACATGCATTTGGACACATGTTCAATATTCCCTTACACCCCTTACACTTGTCAAACATGTATATAGTCTTCTCCCAAGCTTGGATGCCTAGAATATGCTAAAAATAGCTTATGATAGATGCCTTACATATCTTACAACTATCATAGAATTTGTCATAGCTGACAACACTTACAACTGTAAGAGAATCTGTCATAACTGGCTAAAAATAGTTGATTCTCTTACATTTTGTCATAACCCAACTTGGGCGCCAACTTTCTCCATGAATTCAAAGATGCTTATGACGTGCCATAAAATCAGTAAGATGCCATAGATTCCAAGGTTTGATGCCTATGTCCACTTGGGATGATGATGTGCCATCCAATCACATCCAATGGGGATGCCACCTAGGCGGTGGGTCCCAATTAGTGACATGACACCATAGAAATTTAAATTATATAAATAAATACATTAAATTGCATCAAATTAAATCAATGTTAGGACTCTAAGGTTGAGACACCTTAATCCCAGCATCAACACACCTCCAAATCCACAAGACCTAAAACCAAACTACGAAGAGACACAGAGCAAAAACATTTCTCCCAGACACCTTTGCAATACACAATTCACACATTGGTGAACACAAATTCTTCTGTACAATGATCCAACACACCAAATTATGGATACGACACCTCTTATAAACATATCTGAAACACATGCAAATCTTCAACCTAGAAGAAATGTAGAGCAACACCAGAACCCTACTCTTCGACCCATAACACACTGCAACTCACTGTTTCCTCTTTTTATCAAATTTTCTCAAAAGCATTTGGAAACCAAGCACCGAGAACACATCCTCATCATCACTTCTTCAACCATAAACAATAGATTATCAAAGCAACATTAGAAGTTGACACCAGTAGCTTACTAATGACAACATAATGCAACTAATCAAAGCATCATTAATGCAACAACACAGACAACACATTCTCTTGCAACAATCTTCTTCTCATACAATTGACACTAATGACAACACAAACTTGTTGACATCAATGACAACACCAACTGCTCATACTTGCAACAATCTCGCCCTTTGTCCAAGCTTGTTGACATCAATGACAACACCAACTGCTCATACTTGTAACAAAAGTTTGGGATGGTAAAGAGGAGGCCTATTGTTGTTTTGTTGACTTCAAGACAACTTTTGACAGGTTCCTAGAAGTAAATTATGGTGTAGAATGAAAGATCTTGGTATCCTAGAGCAATATAGAGGGGTTGTTCTTCAACTTTATGAGGAAGTTTTAGTAATAATCAAAACTCAAGGAATCCTTTATAGAAGTTTTAGAAGTGATACATATGTCAAACAAGGTGTCCTCTTTCCCCTACACTTTCTGGTCTTTACAATAACAAACTAGAAGAATGGCTAAATATATAAAGAGGGAATGGTGTTATTTGGGGAGATTATGTTGTAAAACTTCTCTTCTATGTCAACAATCTCATCTCGATTGCTAGATCCATGCAAGGGCTACAAGAACATTTATATGCCTTAGAGAAATTTTGCAAGAAGGTAGGTATGCAAGTCAACATTAGCAAGATGAAAATCATGATCTTCTCCAATACAAGGGAGAAAAAAGCAACTCAACTTTTATTTTGAAGGGAATATCTTAGAGGAAGTAACATAGTACAAATATCTTGGCATTGACTTGATCAACAAGCTCAATTGGAATACTTGAAGAAGGAAGAGAAATTTGGGAGGGTGGAGAGTGCTATATGCTTTGCAAAACAAAAGTAGGGAAGCAAAGTTATGGGATTGAGAAACTACACTAATTTTTTTTGGGCTTTTAATTATTTCAGTGATACTTTACATATGTGAATTAGAGGGTAGCAACACTTTAGTGGTGAAATGAGAGCATATATATAGGATTCAAAAACACAAGATCACAAATATATTCAAACTCAAAACTTAGTCCTTTGAGATTCTTCTTACTAAAATGGGTACCTTCCCTATTGAGGTCATTGCTATGGTGTGTCTTCTAAGTTATCTCAAAAGAGTTGAACAAATGGAGACATATAGATGGCCTAAGGTTGTCATCAAAGAAGTCTTGATAGAGACAAATAAGTCTTAGATGAAACAAAACATCAAGTGGATGAGCAAATGGAGCATTCACCTAAGTGTGTGTCCAAATGATAACAAATAAATAAAAGCCTTTGTTATAGATAATTTCACAAGTGTATGTGGGAAAAACCATCAAGGAAATAGAAACATTATCTTAATGAATTTAACTCCACTTATGACCATCAACAAAAGGCATACATAGTAGCAAATATATCTCGGAGAGTGAATATTCTTATAGTTCAATTGTGGACTAGCTCACACCATCTTCAATGTGAAACACATAGATGGAAAAAAACCTAAAGAAAAATGAGAGGAAAGAGTTTGTATCTTTTACACACTAGAAAGAGTTGAATTTGAGAAGCACTTTAAAATACTTGGACCAAGTATACTTTAGTGGCTACTTCGCTACAAGACTTATTCAAAGATGATAAAATAAGGTTTACTATACACGAACTCTTGGACCCCGTGAACAGTAAGTTTTTCTATTCATGGCATGACCATTCGCTCTTCACCTACTCAGAGTGGACTGTAAGTTAATGCTGCTGTTGTGTTGGTTTATGGGTCTCGTCTCTGCTTTGACTAACCTACCACGAAACAAAGCATGTGACACGCCATGGTTTTGGATGGTGAGATGGCTACACAACAAGAGAAGAAGTATTCCTTGCTTCGCCGATAAGAAACCAAATTTATGAACAAAATGCTCAAGCACAAAATTTCGAGAAAACGTTAAAACAACGTGCCCCATGAGAAACCCGTCGCTTCTTCAATAACTTAGATGGCCTCTCCCCGAGATGTATACTTCGTGCTAAATTTTGCCACTATTGTATGATAATGATAGGATCAACATTCTCCCCAATTCTATTGTAGGATCGAATCTCCTATAGATTTAAATAAAGTCAATTCAGCCTTTCTGAGTGTGATTTCTGCATCTGAATTATACGTCAACGCAAATTGGTAGCAGCGGAATTGGATGATAGAATATGAAACTGTTTGTCTTTTTAAATTGAAATAGTCCTGGGCAGCTGTGGAAGAATTGTTGTTGTGTAGGGTTCTTTGCACTGCGGGAAAATGAGCTTTCAGGATTTAGAAGCAGGACGGTTATTACCCATTAGGAAAGAGGCCGCTAATGGGAAGCAAGATTTCTCGCAGGCCGTGGCAGCAGGAGTTTTCCAGGTCAATACAGCGGTTTCAACCTTTCAGCGGCTTGCCAATACCTTGGGCACACCGAAGGATTCTCCTGAGCTAAGGGAGAAATTGTAAGTTGTTTCTATTTCCGCTTTTTGTTTCTAGATTCAAACTTGGACCTTGCACGGATCGAAATTTCATTTCTGTGGAGGGCATCTGACGGCTGAGCCTTTCATTAAACATAATTGAACATGGATTCCACTGACGATTAACACGATTTCACGGTCACCAACCGGGAACATAACTTTCTAATCTTTTATAAAAACATCTCCAATTAAATTAGCCTACAAAATCATAAGGGAGAATTAACAAAACAAAATAAGGCAGTACCCAGCAGTGTAAGCATGGTTTAAAATATAAGCTGCTGGTTGTAGGTGGCCTGGGAGGTATCATGTTGAGCCATTGGCCAAGTGGGTAGGACAAAAGCCATGCGTTGGCAGAGTTGGGGTGTTTCTTCCTGCAATTAGGTGTAGTACCTGGGTCACCAGGACTGTTTGTCATCGTGCAACTTCTGGACATTTTCCGCTGGAGAATTTTCTCTCCAAATGCTCGGTCTTATAAATGTGGGTGAGCTTTTGAACCCTGAATCTTAACAGCTCAAAACCAATAAAACATGTAGATGCATTCACTGGCTTAAGGAGTCTCTATTGACATAAGCCTGAAAATCTCCATGCTCATCTAAGACGTTGAATCTGTATGATTGGTGAACTGATTATTCAAGCAGTTTCAGACTAAATTTCTTTCTCTCTTAGATTAGAGAATATTGAACTAGAAATATGTTAGCATTTTAATTTCTCTTGCGAGGTGACACAAAACGGAACAGTGTATGGTAGAATGTTTCTTCAAATTATGAGGGGAAGCTCCCTAATATCTAATTAAACCTAAAACTTACCCTAGACTAAATCTAAAGACAGAATTTACAGATATACACACTATATAAGATTTTACTGAAGGGGTTTGCATGAAATAAATAATTAAGTGCCTGTTTTTTTGACTTAGATACATGTGCTAGACTATTAACAGTCAAGCCCTACAGATGAGATTTTCAGGTATTGAAGAGGATAAACTATCTAAACACAAACAAACACCACAACTTCCGACTAGCTAAATTAAAGACTAGTATTCTGCTACAAACAAAATTGAAAAAATAACAACACATAATTTCAAAAAATAAACAACTTAACTGCATTCAAATCTACAATTCAAACAAACAAATATTGTCTATGCAAAGGTTGACTCAATACAATCTCATTTCAATTTATTTGATGAAATTACAAACATAACTTTCACCTTCCTTAGATGAATAACAATTTTTGTAGCATAAGCCTAGTGTCAACTCTTACTAAGAGTTTATGTGCTCAAAGAATCTATTTATAAGTTACAATAAACAACTTTGAGGGATTTAAGAATCTTAATTAAATATCCCAAAAAGAACTGCATAAAGGAAAACCTATCCAAGACCTGTAGGAAAACAGAAAGAAACAATTTTTAAAGCAAACCTGTACTAAAACAGCTAATAAAATACAACTTAACTAAAACTGCCTGAAATATATCCTTATCCACCTGCTTGGAATAAAAGATTGAGAATAATTGTAGCCAGATATGATTACTGCTAAAAATAGTAACTTGCACATGAATGTCCATTTGGAAGTTTGAAACAATTTCTCTACTGCAATCCATTGTGTCTTCTGAAGAATTCTAAAACCTTAACTTGAGACTCGATGAAATTAGCAACAAATTATGGAAGCCACCATGAAATCTGCAATGAAGAAGGTATCCAAACTACCACTGTATTAAAAAATCCATGGTTATCAGGGATTGAAAACATGCTGAAATAATGACTAAACCCTAGGAAGTTTGAAGAGGCAGAACAGCAGAGGGGAATGGCAGTAGAGACTGAAACTCCCTGTACTGTTATGACTGAAGCAGGCCCTAAACAGTAGCCTTGACACACATGAAAACTTCCCTGTTAAAACCAGGCACACTTTTGCATGTAGTAGACACTTTGGCAGAGATAAACAGTGGCTAAACCCTGTCACATGTGTGCCTAGCTCTTGGGCAGAGATTTTGGATGTGTTTGCCGACTTTAAAACATGGGAGGAAGTTACTGATGGCTGAACCAGCAACAAAACATGCTACAGGAGCTTGGAGATGGCCAAGTCATTAGACATTCATGCCCAAACTTAATCATTGCTGATTCAGACCTTGGCGCACATAACTTAGTAACTTACTCATTCATCATCCTTTTTTCTTCCCTGTGGACATTACATATGGCCTTGCCACTTGAAATATGTGTGTGAATTCCAACACTTGCTCTGTTTGATGTTTTGGCACAGATCACTTGACTTCTGTCACTTTTTTCAGATTTTCAAAGACCTTGAAAGATGCAATTAGAGCCTGAGTGCATTCTTTTCTACTTATTGCCTCTGTTTAGTGAGTTAGGCATACTCTTCTATGGGTTTAACCCATAGTTCGCCAACTCGGACTCAGAGAGTACTTGGCAAAAAATCGGCACCTTAAAAAAACACTTAAATTTTTTTTAAAAAGATAAATTTTACACAAAATATAGCTACAAAATTAATCAAATAAGTTTGGTGGGGGTTTGGGGGCAATACACCCAGCAGGGTTGAGGGGCAGTGCCCCCAGCGGGGTCGAGGGGCAGCGCCCCGGGCTACCAAGCCCAAATGAAGACCTTTAAAACCATACAAATCTTCATGGCACACACCATTTTCATAATTTTTTAAAAGGAAAAAAACAATGCCTAAGAAAGCCAAAAAAGCAAGTCTCCGGCAAGTTTTTGCAAGTTTATGGTGAGTTTTACCCGCGAGTTAACCTGCGAGTCACTCGCCTGGGTTTTGAAACTGCGAGTGCTCATGGATTTGGCGAGTACTCGCCGGGTCTGCGAACTATGGTTTAACCTATGAATGAGTGCATTTCTCTTTCTTGAAATTTTTTGATTTAGCCTTGGGTCCTCATCACTTAAGCTTTTGCTATGATTTAAAAACTTAGGCACCAAAAAGAGGTGGCTAAACCCACTAAAAGGTGCACCACATTTTTAACTTGAAATCATCACAACATCTGGTGCTTTTTACTTAAGTCTTTGCCAATTTTCTGATGTTATAGGCACACATTACTATCTGTCTAACCACTGCAAAAGTGTGCCGAATCTGTTTCTGCCCTGTTTCATGACTTTTGGCATGATTTACTCATGATTTAGCCACCTAACACATGCCCCCAGCATTTCTTAAGAGTTTTTCACTTAACCTTTGGCACAATTACTTTAGGATTTGCCAATTTTTGGTGCTTGGTGGGATTATTTGGTGGTTTGGCCATAGAAGATGTGTGCCACCCTTGTTTTTGAGTGTTAGACAGAGGTTTGGTTGGAGAATTATCTTGATGTCACCACATCATTTGAAAGCCTTCATGCTATAGCCATTTCGTACTTCTTCGTTCTCCTTGGCCATCGTTGCACAATAACCTCATTTTTCACCTTGGAACAACTGCAACCTCAATCAACTTGCAAGAATCATTCATCAAAAAATAAGACCATGACACAAAAACCTTGCAACCTAACAGGGTAAGACTATAATTGACATTGAGTAACACACAAAGAATGATTGGTTGACAACAAAATTGACAAATAATAAGAAAATTGAGTTTCATATGGGTGCCAACAAAATGAATAAGATCACTCTATGCCCCCTATTTTCTAGTAGATTATATCCAAAACTAAAGAAGACTAAGAAACAAAATGCATTAGCAAGCCCATTGCTCACCAAACTGTACTGAAGGTTACAGAACCTAAAATTGCAGGGTACTGAATTCATGGTTTATGTACCATAACAAGGCATGTGTTAACGAAGATAGCAGAAGGAACCTAACAGAAAATACCTTCAAGCAAACTTGGAGACTGAGAATTATTGACTCAACTCCATAAAATTCTATATTTATCACAAAAATGAACAGCAAGGCAAAGCATTGAATCTTTCTTTCAACAACTTGAATCCTTCATTATATAAACATGAGTGTTGAACTTTTAATGACTTTTACCTCTCTGTTTATGTCAGATATTAAGTAATTCAAATTTGAATGCAATGTAATTGAGCTTCACATATTTCATTTTGTGCATTTTATTTTTCTGCCCTTTTAAGTTCAAAGCTGCTAATATTTTCGCTGTGGCTTTGCAATTAATTCCTAGATGGTTGATTTGATATTCACTTTATAAATTCTTATCATCCTGCACAAGATTTATATAGAGTGTTGCTATGATTTCTACTTGTCTTTTATGGTGCCTTACTATGATGGGCAGGCATAAGACTAGGCAACATATTGGACAGTTGGTGAATGATACATCTGCAAAACTTAAAGCAGCCAGTGAAGCAGATCTGCATGCAGAAGCTAGTGTAAGTTATGTTTTTTTGATATGCAAATTTTTTGCCTGTTTTCAGTGATGAGTCTAGCATTATTTTCAGTGGTTACCAGTTTTGTTTGTTTGACTCTTTTGCATCAATTGTTAATACTGGTTATATTGCACAATTATAAAGTTGTCCTAAGTAAGTGCCATTGCATATATCATTATATGTAAAACTATCGGAAAGTTCATTTTTATTATTTATGTTCTTCATTAGTGTGGTTTTCTGCCTTATTTGTATTTATACTTGTCTTTCTAAGCTGCAATTACAATACGCTTTCTACATTGCATGTAGTGTGACCATTCTACATAATATTTTGAAGTGATGCCATCTTTCTTTTTTGATACATCAAAAAATTTATCATATTAAAAGAGCACAAATGCCATTATTACAAAGAAGCTTAATTAAAGATACAATTTACATCCAAGATCCAGGTCACAGACTGACAATCAACAAGAGTAGGTGGCAGTAACCTTCTCCTATGTGATGCTTTGTGCTGAAGCTGGAAAAGGTGATTATTGTTGTTACCCAAGAGATCATGAATTGAAGCTGCCGTTCTATCTTGCATAGACTCCTGAAAGAAGTTCAATCAAATGGAGTTATTTTCCTAGAGAAGACAGAAGACACTGGAAGAGGCCTCCATCTGTGGATTTCTAATCTGCACTAGAACACAGCTGTTAGACAGAGCTTCACTAGTCTTTCTAGCATGATCATGTGCAAGATTGAGCTTTTCACTTGGAGATTGCTCTTGGAATTAGCTTTATGTTTGCCTTTGGGGTGGGGTCTTGGAAGAGAAACAAACACATGATCAGCCAATGTCTAGCTAGAAGTATGCTGATTCACATTATCATTACTTGCATTTTGATTATTCCTACCACCACCAATACGATGAATCTGTCTATTAGCAGAGCTGGAACTAGGAGAAATGACCATGGTAGCATTGAGATTCAAAGGAAAAGGAGAGGAATAAGATGAGTTGCATCGCAAATTGAATTGGAAGTGTCTAAAAGCATCCAGGACATTCCAAAAGAAGTACATCATGCAAGCCAAAGCCAAGAAAGAAACACCATAGTGACATGAGATTGGGAACTCCTCGCAAAAGGAAAGAAGACAAAAGGAGCAATAAGCACACAAGTGGAAACTCTAGCTGAAAGCTTAAAATAGCGCCAAAAGGGATTGCCCAAACAATTGTGAAGAGGATAAGACTTGCTTAAACAAGGTAATTACCATTCACTCAACACAAAAGAGGGCAAAAACGAAATAGATGGCATGGTAAAATTGAATAAGGTAAAAGGATGGGAACATCCAAAAAGCAAGGAGGTATGATGGTAAGTGAGATAGGAACAAGAAAATTTGGAAATAGAAAAAATCAAGAACCTAGAGTTTGAGAGTCTCCCAACATCAAAATTCAAATTAGAAAGAACTCTAAAATTAACCTTGAACAACACTTCTATCTGTATGAAGGATTTTAGAAAAATCATTAAAAGTTTCCACCATGTAGATGCTACTGTCATCTCTAGAGAAAAGATGGAAACCTCCGTCGAGGCTTAGATTGGTCAATTAGTTGGGCACTTTGTTCTTTTCTCTCCTTGATTGAATAAGGCAACATTTCTCAAACTTGTAACAAGGGATTTCGTCTCCAAGAGAAGGTTTCCAAGATGCCAATTGAGGATATTTCCTCTTTTCAAACCAGAAATAGTTATATGAGAATCTCCTTCAACTATTAAATTGCTTATACAAATATTATTGCCAAGTTTGAGCCCGAACACCAAACCTTCTGCTTCAACAACATTGAAGAAATTTGTTCTAGCATACAAGGTGCCAAAAACTAGAACCTCATCCTTGTGATCCCCAAGGATGGCTCTTGCCAAACAAGTCTTGACGTTATCTTAGCAACACCCAGAAAACTTAGTTTAATCCATCTCTCCTTAGGAGGGATCTAGGAAATTGGATGCTAATTCTTCATAGCTTTAGGGAGTCTTACATCAATTTTTTTTCTGATTTCAAGCCAGTTCCTAAGGATTTCCAACTATAGGATTGGCTTCTTTGTACTTAGCCAAGTTTTGAAAAGAACAAGCCATGACCACCTACCCCCATAATTGTTCTTGTATTTTCTCCTTCACATTGAAGATCCTATTATTCCTTTCTAGCCAAATCTTCCATGGAATTGTTCCTGGAGCCAAGTCTCATAGTTCTTGGAGAATGTTTAGGGAAATTAGGTATTGTGATTTTTCCACCCAAAGCAATCCTCTTTATTATCTAGACAGGCCTAAAGTTTTGCAAAAGGATACATAGTTGTAACAAAGAGTTTTTAATAATACCAAGTAAGTTTGGGATGATCTTTCAAGTCTTGGCACGTCCAAAGGTGGAACTCCTCCTTTTCAGTCTAGTAATCCTTTAACTTTTGATCCCCACCTCTCTCTAAGGTTGGTAGCCAACATTTGAAAATATGCATTTTTTGTGAGAGGGTGATTAATGATCCACATTGGTTTTTCCCAAAATGTCTTTCTTCCATTCTAAATCTTCCAGAAGTTGAGGTTTGTAGCCATCTTCATTCCTACATATGATCGATCCTCTAAATAGTCATTGCAAGGTAGAATGCATATATAGAATTGTTTTTTATTAGTTACTTCTTCAAAATGTTGGACCAAGATGCTAAGTTACTGATTACAAACCTTCAAACAATTTTTTCCACAAGCACCTGATTGAAGAGGCTAATCTCCTTGAGCTCTAACCTACCTTTGTTAAGACTAGAGCAAATCTTCTCTCAAGAAACTAAAGGATACTTGAATTGGTCCCCACTACCTTTCTATAGAAATGATCTCATGAATTTGGTAATTTTGGAGATATAGTTATACTCTTGGTTGCTATCATCAAAGAGAAATAGCAGATAGGGGCAGCTTGGAGAACTGACTTAAGAAGCACCAATCTCCCTACAGAGGAAATCCACCTTCCTTTCCATCCTCCACATTCTTACAAATGCTATTCAGAATTGGATTTCAAAGGTGTTTTATATTGCCTCCAAAGAAAAGGGGAAAACCCAAGTAGGAATTTGGGAGACAACCTTTTTCAAAGGAGATATGCCTACAAAGGAAATCTTGTTTACCACCATTAATATTCAAGAAGAAGATTTTGGATTTTGCTTTGTTTAGTTTCTATCTTAAAGATTGATCATAGTTACCCAAGATATCCCTTATAATCCTCACTTCTAAACAAATGGTGAGGAGAAAAGCATAGTATCATCAACAAACTATTAGTGTGTCAACTCTTTACCATGGGTCGAAGCTTTCAACCCTTTGAGTCCACCTCTATTCTTAAGAAAAACAATATACCTACCAAAGAGATATGGAGATGAGGAATCACCTCGGTCTTCAAGACCTTTGGAAGAGAAGAAAAAGCCTTTTGCAAAGCCATTCATGAAGATTTGAAAACTAGCAGATGAGTAACACCTTGTAATCCAAGTCCTCCAATATAATCCAAATTCAAATTTCTCATGCACCTTGTCTAGGAACAACCAATTAACTTTGTCATAGGCTTTAACTATATCTAATTTAATGAGCTCCAACTTTCTGTAGGCATGTAAAGAATGTAGGAGCTCAGGTACAATAACAAATCCATTCATAATTTGTCTCTCTTTCACAAAACCTCCTTGCTCTTTAGATATCAAGGCAGGAAGGAGTACCTTCAGTTTGTTAGCAATCATTTTTGAATGTAAGCTTATGCACAGTAATAAGTAGTACACAAGGAGCCAGGTTTGAAGTCCTTAGCTTTCTACAAATCTATTTCTTTTGGAATGAGAATTAGGAAAGTAGCATTAAGGTTATTTAGGATAGATGTCAGATTCTTTGATTCCTCTACAACTCCCCAAAGGTCATTGGGCTTGGGTTTCTCTCACCTGCCATGGCAAAAAGTGCTTCGTTTACTTCTTTAGAAACTTCCTTCATGAAGGAAACATTATTTGAGGCACCTCCAAGAGTTAGGATGTGATCTAAAAGAGGATCCCGTTTCTCCCCCCTATCTCCATTCACTTCCATAAACATATTTTTTCCAATAGGAGACCAAGAGGCCTTAATGGTTTCAGGACTTTTTGTAGTCCATCTTTCAACTATTTCAATTTTTGCAACTTAGTTTTCTCGCCTTCCCATTTACAAGCTAAGTGAAAATTCCCAGTATTACAATCATCTTCTTTGAGCCATTTGATTCTAGAAGATCTCGTCACACCTAAAATATCATCTAGTTGGAGTGCAACTTCCATTTGTTCTTCCTTCAAGCTGTCAAAGACCACATCAGAGGGATCTCTTTGAGTCCCAGCCATTCTGTTCTTAAGGAGATCCTTTCCTAAAACAAATTCTTAAAAACTTAGTGGTTCCATTCCTCAAACCTAAATTTCAGAGTTTTTAATTTTCAGCTAAAAATCTCTCTTTCTAATTCCAACTTTAGTCATTTGGGTAAGCCAAGGGTTAGTAACAACCTTCTCCAAATCAAGGTTCTCCATCCACACTTTCTCTAATTCAAAGAGCACTCTTCTAGGAAACTTATCCTAGTCAAAAACCAAAGAGATGGGCCAGTGATTTGAACCATCTTTTGTAGGGACCTCAGAACTGAGTGTAATATCCTTGTCCAACCAGGAGGTTGAAACCAAGATTCAGCCGATCCTTGCAGCAATGTGGTCTTTGCCCTTTCTTCTGTTGGTCCAGGTGAAGAAACCATGCCGCAGTTTGACATCCCATAGGTCAAAGTCCTTGAGGAGGATGTTGAACTATCAATTTTTCATATTTAGGGTACCCCCTTGTTTTAAGAGGAATCAAGTTTGGCACAGAAATCCCCTAACAAAAACCCATTGGGAGCTCTCATACATTTTTTTATGCTCTTGAATCAGGATGCAACATCTTACCTCATCTTGCTTGACTTGGGGACCATAAACATTGTTAACAGGAAAATTAAACTTAGAAAAAGATCCTTTAGCCTGGCAACCCAACCAAGAGTTTGAACTTCAAGCACAGATCTCAGTCACTTCCACCTCTCATTGATTCTAGATGATGGCCACTCCCCTAGATGAGCCTTTGGCCTCTTTACTGAGCAGGGCCCATTTTTTTTCAAAGAGAGAAAAGGCATGGACATCCTAAGCATCATCCATCTTGGTTTCATGAAGCAAGACAAGGATTGGATTATGTCTCTCCAAGAGTCTCCAAAGCACTTGTCTCTTGAAGGGGGAATTTAATCCTCTACCATTCTAGGAGAGAATCTTCATGAGGAAACCTTAGACCTCTTGGTCCACCAAGATATCCTCCATTTGAGATTGGTGACCAGCTGCAACATCTACTAGGGCCACATTTTAAAATGTTCCATATTTGTTAGGTCTATTATCTGCTTTGTTTGAGCTGAAGTCTCCTCTTTTTTCTTCAGAACAGTTATGTTTTAAGGATTTCCAATTGTCTTCTTGATTTGAGTTATATCCATCTAGGAACTCCTAGTGCTTCTCTAGTTTAGCTTGTTCTTCTCCCCTTTGAAGGAATCTTTAGGGAGCGAATTGTCCTTATTTTCTTTCTTAAGTCTAGAAGATTCTGGATTTACTCCAGGTTCCTCAAGGAGCCTTTCTAGATACCCCTTGAAGTCATACCCTGCTATCATCCTGTCATTCTTTTCCAGCTCTCCACGCTGAAACTAAGTTTATTTTACTATTTCTCCACCTTCTTGGGTATTCTATTTCCTTGCTGCCCTTGATTTCATGGCTTTTGATCCGAGTTGTGTGCTTCCTTTTTGGTTTGATATAACCATTTTTTATCTTTACTAAATTCCTCTTTAGCTTTTTACAGGCTGAACAATATTCTAGGTAGCTAGGCATTCTCTTATTAGGTGACCATATTCAGGTCAACCTCTATATCTTCAAGGTAGACTTATACAGTTTAAAGCCTGAATCCATTCAATTTCTCCCACATTCAATGTGATATATGGCTTGGATATATCAATTACCACACCTAAGGATTTTGCAATCATTACAAACACATAAGGGACCAGAACTCTTGAGGAAGAGCATACATGCATATCCAAATAGGTGTTGTACAAGGAATTGCCTTTGATGGCTTAAACCCATTTGTCAGCATTTCATAAAAAACCATTCTAGAAGAAATAAGGGCCTCCGCTGAAGACTATCTCAATCAGATTCATTGGCAAATATGACAATGAAATATCCTTATCACATGAAAAAAAGTTCATATTTCCGCTTGGTTTTCTAATTCCTCTACACCCAAGAATATAAATCTTCCAAAGGAAGATGAGCTCCAAGGAATCTGCAGATCAGACTTTGACCATGCAAAGAAGATACATTTTTCTGAATTTCAAAACATCAAAATTGATGATTGGTGATTCCTCCAAAGCTGCCATGCAAGGACTAGATCCTCACGTAGGTTGATCCAGCTTCTTCTCGCCTCCTACTGCCATGACAGTATCAGTTTCCTTCTCAAGTGTGGATGGACAAGATCCAGCCAGCATGTCCTTAAAGGATTGAAGGGGTGCGGGAGGGGGGCGTAGGAGAGGGGAAGATTTCTGCCGACTTAGTATCAAGGGTAAAAGCCAATGAATAAAGATCTCCTGAGGCATCCAAAGCACGGTCCAAACCCAACAGAATCAGTGAAACCAACAAACCCTAGCAGAGCTCATTCCGATTGAAGTGAAATGCTTTTACAAAGTGATGTTATCTTAACTTCTGAGTGAATTAAGTGCTAAATTCTGATTACTTCGGTCCTGTGTCCATCAAAGGCAGTTGTTGAATATCTGACTTTTTAAAATGTTTTGTCCAGAAACAGGCTAGCAAGAAGGTAACAGATGCAAAGCTTGCAAAAGATTTTCAGGCTGTCTTAAAGGAATTTCAGAAGGCACAAAGATTTGCAGCTGAACGTGAGACATCTTATAAACCTTTTGTTCCACAAGCAGTTCTACCATCAAGGTGATTATAAGCAGCATTCTAAGTGTTATATCATTTAATTAGTATTTGTTTATTGGCTCTTTATGCTTGCATTGGGATGGGATACATTTCAAGAAAACTTTGAGATTGCAGGGCTTCTTTTTCCTATTGAGAAGTTTTTCACATACATTTCTGCTAAAGACATTTCTGAAAATTTATTCTCCTATTGTTTTTTGCAGCTATTTTGCGAGTGAGTTGAACTTAAGCTCAGACAAATCGAGGGAGGATCAGGCTCTCACTATAGGGTCAAGGAGGTATTTTTTTCTCCAGGGGCTTATTAATCAATATATATGCATTTGTTGGATGTGTTAATGCAGCTATTTATTTGCCTTGATTGTAGCATCTGTAGGTTATTGTTCTTATGGCCTCATATTCGCTTAAGAAAAGAATATTAACTTAGTCCAGTCAAATGAAATCCAAAGATCATAAATTCTGCCTCATTTACTTTGCAGTCTACTATACTTACGTAAATAATGGTTTTAGAATGAGAGCTTTGCGGCAGTTTCCAGCTGTTATGCCTTTTATTTATGTAAAGAATTGTGCCGGAATTAGATTTTGTGGCTTTTTTGGTTGTCATGCCATTTATAGATTTTCTATTAAATTTATCATCATACTAATTCATGATGAAAATATGATTAATTTATTGGCATAAGTTTTGGGTTTTAGCAGTTGCATCCTCTTCAAAATAAGGTTTTGTTGGTGTGCAGTGCAATATTTGATTAAAATGTGAGTTGGAAGAAATCTACAATTAGCTACCTGAAATACACATTTTCTATGCCTAAATAGTGATAAAGGATGAGACTACCTTTGCAGCTTTAGCTGCATATGATGTTGAATTTTGAGAGCTTCTGGATTTGAGTGTAAGTTTTTTGCATCAACGTTTCTGGATCATCAGAGTGTGGTCCAAATTGTTGATGCAAAACAACTTACACAGTCAAATCCATGAGCTCTCAAAATTCATTTTCATGGACTGTGGACAAATCATGCCTACTATCTGCATATTATGTTTACAATTACAATATCTGATAATATTAACTCAAACCTCATACTTCATGGCTGAAAAATGATGCCTAATTGTAATTATCCTCTACATGCATGTTAATTGCACCTATGCAAGGATGGGATTGTTCATAGATCAACAGTGTTTGGTTCCTACAAGTAGATCTCACCAAATTCTCGTGTCATAGTCTTCAGTGATGGTGACATGGTTATCTTATAAGTTTGCCCTAGTGTAAGTTATTTTTTATACCATTAGTATCAAATATGCAATGTGTTACCATTCCTAACAATGCTTCAAGTTCATCCCATAGATCATTATTTTTTAGTAAGGATTCAAGTATTCAACCTAGTTATACTATTACATTTTTTTTAATCAAGGACTCAGCAAATAGAATATCCCAAGTGGCTCTTGGCCCTAGGGAACCTGTCACAATCACTATCTCAGAACTTGTTCATGTTATTCTTTCAACATTAATGTGTCCTGAAGTTTGAACAATAAAATTGAAATCCTATATCTGAATTAGTAGTGAAGGTAGTGATCTGAGAGCGCATAATATCTTGAAAAGAAAATTCTCAAGGTTGCAGTTACGAGATTGAGATTAAATCTGGACAAATTATTCCTGGCAGATGAAATATAGCAATAAAGAAGTGCATAAGATTGATATGTGTGAAGTGTAACTACAGCCATAGTCCCCAAAATTATATGAATGACCAAATTCAAATTTGAATTAGCAACCTGACAAATACAGCTCTGTGTGTAAACAAATAGGCCGTTCTTCTGTTAGAAATGCCTCAAATTACTGAAGAATTGACTTTGTAATTCAATTTCTCTGCAGTAACTGGATTAATTACACTTCTTGGGAATTCATTAAATGTGAACATATTTAATTGAGTTTCCAAGGATCAAAACTGAGCTTTCACATATTCACACGAGAATAATTTATGTAATATGGAAGGAAGAATAAGAAGTTATATTTTGCACGGAAGGGTACATTCCACAAAATAGGTGGGGTTATGTACATGTAATGTTGATGCATATCAAGATTTTTACGAGCCAATGCATCACTTAAAAAAATCACTTGAATGAAACAAACTTCGCTTTCAAACTAAATTAATATTTCATGTCAAAGTTTTAAAAGAACATAGGAACACAATGCAGTTACACGATGTCATAAAATAGAAGATAATTTTATTCCAAGCAGCAAGAAAGGTAATTTACCTTTGGCTTTTTCTTTTATTATTTGCCTTGCTAAAGATACCTAGGGTTAGGTACCTTAGAAGCCTTAAAAAAAACTGATGAAAAAGTTGTCACAGATAGATTAAACTCATCAGGACCAACAAATATAAGCACCTTATCATGCATTACCAATAAGCCTGCCTCTGAGAATCAAGGCATTGACCGATACTTAATAATAATATGGTAGTGAGATATTATCCAACCACAAAGATATTAGGTTCAACCTTATATCCAACATGGACGAACTCTGTTATTGTTCTTGATGCTTCTTTGGGTTCATGTAGTTTCCATATCTTATTTGATGATAATGGATTTTGTCATTTTTAATTATTTTCCCCTCTACTAGTAGAATATAGTAGTGGTTCCATCCTTTTTTCAACTAAACATTGTCTAAGCAGGGTCAAAATAAAGCACTCACCATAAACCACCGGCATATTGACCACAATGTGCCTGCGGTTTAAACTTTTCCAAAATAAATTGCCTTCTCTTTAACCTTCTTGCAGATTACATCATAAGACTTTATCCTTAAAGAGTCCTGCTGTCCATTTCTTAGGATGGAGCATATATATTCAAACTTCAATCCATCCCCTCAAATTTCTCATACTTTACAGAACGGGGGATAGAGAGAATGCACAAAATCCTCTCCCATATTACCACACCAGCAATCAGTTATAGAATGAAAAAGTTTTAGAAATGAATGTGGTGAGAAACCTGATTGTGCAGACTCCAGAGCATGGAAGGAATCCTTCATCCATGCTATTCTAAATTGAAAAATGCAATGAATGAAAGAGTGAGCTTTCCTAAGAAAACTCCCTTAAAGATATTTCACAGAGAAAAAGTGGAGAGTCCAAAATTTCCTTACAGATCCTATTTGATTCAGCAGCAGTCAAAGTATTTTACAAGAGTTATACAGAATGGATTTTTAAGTTTTGTTTGGAGGTAGGTAAATTACACAGGTGAGCCTCACCAAGGGCCATTATTATACATTTTCTGTAGGTATTTTTTCTATGCCTATTCAAAAAGCACAATCGACTTCTACCAGGGCAGACTTAATTCCATTCACTGAATCTTCCATCTCTCCCTTGCCGATAGAGGGGATACAACAAGATGGTGCCTTGACACATCAATTTTATAAGGAAAGTATCCCCATCAATCTCTAGTTACATGCAAGCTCTCTCCATTGTTCCATCATCTTACTCAAAAAATGGGACTCTTAAGCTTGTTGCTACCAGGCCTTACAGGATTTTGATGGGGAACATTTGGAACAAGAGGTCAAGTATTTGAGAATGGTTTTCAAGAAACAGGGCTACAATTTACAAGAGAAAGTGATTCAATAGGGCCTTTAGAATAGCCAAGGAGAGTCATTGACGGAGAGGGAGGAGTCAATAGGTGTAGCACATGCATTTTGTTCACATATTCCAACAAGATCTCAAAGATTCTAAGCTGAAAAAATATAAATTCTACAGAAGCCCACACCATAAATTTAGAAAGGCTATTAGATCAACTAAGGATGAATGAGAACCTAAACTTAGAAGTGGGGTGTTATTGTATTGATTCTTCATGAGGGATATTAATATTAGCCTTACGCACTGTGATTTAAACATCTGTTGTGGGAGGACTAAATTATAGACCTTAGAGGAACATTGGATTAGGATGTAAAGGTCATTGCAGTGGAGGATTGCTATTTCCAACGATCCTTCAGGAAGGCAGTGGCAATTAGCAAGTCTATGCCTAACCATAACAGGGGTGAAGGCTTAGGTTTCAAGCCTTTCTTGGAGGCCTAGTATCGATAAAATGAAGATAATCCCCTCAGATTAAAAGTTTGAGCATTTTGTATACAATTAGCTTCTTCCAAGTAATAATTTCAGTTTTCAAGAATTAATAGCTATTTGCATTTACTAAATATTTTCCCCCTAGGAGACCCATGGGGCATTGTGTACATAACTAAAGATTACCATTTTAGGAGCTCTAATTTTCTTTTCTTTCATATCTTTTCCATCTTGATCATGGATCATGTGGTGTGATATGTTGATGACTTAAAAAAAGTATAGGAAAAAATATTCACCTCTTCTTTTGGAAATGTTGAACTGAGAACCTTATTTATGCGCATGCAGTTTTCTAAACACTAACTCCAAAAGTCCAACTAATTTGACCATGGACAAAATAATTGTCAAATTCTTTTAACCATTATCTCACGGTTGCTTAAAGTAGCTAAAAGAGGGAAAAGAGAACCAAAGGAAGCAGAGATGAGCTGAAGCTTGGCTGAATGAAGGATGAATGTGGGACCTGAGAAATGACAAAATTGCTCTAGCCAAGTCCATCCCAATCTCGATTGGAAGGTCAATGTGCCAACAAGTCCTTTGACAGTGAAATGTTAATGAATCATTCTATATGTATATGTTATACATTATGTGCTAGTATGTATACCTTAGTTTATGAGCTAGGCTGTTGTGTGCGCTGCAATTTGACCGCACTGTTATTTTGAGCTCCATGTTAACATGCATGCATTTCTTGACAAGTTTTAAGCTTTTCTTGATGCATGAGACTTTGAAATGTTTTAGACAGGAAGTTCTTCAGCTAGAAAATGATGTTACGTTTAATGAGGCCATTATTGAAGAACGAGAGCAAGGGATAAAGGAGATTCAGCAGCATATTGGAGAAGTAAATGAAATTTTTAAAGATCTTGCAGTTCTAGTTCACGAACAAGGAATTATGATGGGTAAAGAGTGCATTTTTGTGTATATAATTGGTATTTGTTTAATAACGAGTTATGTTCCTTAACATGATTATTGATTTTTCAAACCAGATGATATTGACTCTAACATAAACGGTGCCTATTCTGCAACTGGTCAAGCAAATATTCAATTGGCTCATGCATCTAGAGCTCAGAAATCAAATTCTTCTCTGGTAAGTGTTTGGTTTGTACCTCTTCGCTATTTCTTGTTAACCCAAGACAATGTTCAATTACAATATGCTGACATTCAGTTTGTTGGACCATGCAGACTTGTTTGTTGCTGGTGATTTTCGCTACTGTAGCATTCATTGTCATCATTGTCCTTGCAGCATAATTGGTGGCATGTTCCCTAGAACAATTTGGATTTAGATTCCTATTGTTTCAAAGCTTTATTAACTCCACCGCTGCAGATTGGTTTGTGTCAATCTTAGATCTCTCCTTGTGATCTCCTGGGTACAACATTTTGATGTATCTGAAAGGTTGGGTTCCTTTGTTTTGTATCCCATGCGACATATTTCTTTAGTTCTTTACAACTGACAATTGCCACAGGTTGAATTTGGATTAATAACATCCCGATTCATGTTGTGCTTTGATGAAGATGAAAAAGCTATTTGTTTGTATTATAGTCGGTCATTGTTTAAATATGGAATATCTCATTCTTAAGACTACTCGCCACATTTTTAGTAATGTCTTGACGTGATAATTTTTGCAGTTGTAATTCTTCAATGGAGTCATAATTGACAAATTCCTTTGACAAGGGATCTCATACGGGATAATTATTTGTCTACTCCTAATTTTTTTTTAATGAATGCTTTGTAGTGTTTTCTGCCCGCTTGAAGAACTTAAAGAGTCTGGGGATTTGACTTTGCATAGAATGCAGTTTTTCATTCTTGTTGTTTGTGTTACTTATTAATGCTTGAAGAGAATTAAAAGAAATTCTTATCCTTCTATGTTGCATGCAAATAGCATGTTAAGGTATTAATTCGTCTTTATTGTTCAGGCTAAATCATATACAGGTTTGGAGTGAAATCACCAGACCCATTCAACAAAACCTGCATCCCTTTCAAACTCCCATGAACAGCACTAAGACACATACTATGGTGCTATATTAGATGTGTTGGCTTTTTTTAACCTCACAAATACAGTCAGTGGCTAAACCCAAATATGTAAGGCATATTGTTTAATTTACACAGGTTCATATTTATCTTTGCAATTGCTTTTGAGGCAAAATGGAAGCAAACAACATTTAATTTTCCATATATAATTCTATCTGTATTTTATGGTTAATGAATTAAGTATTTGAAATTGCATTTCAAAAGGCAAAAATGCATTCTATGTATTTGGTGGTTTCATTTTTACATATTTATTCTATTTTTGGAAAATGATATCATAAGCTTCTAGCACTGTTTAATCTTGTCGTCACTTATACGAGAAACTTCAAATTCCAATACAGATTACTGGCTATTCAAAGAAGTTCATTTATAGAATGCAAGAAAACAGAAAATTTATTTCAGCATATCAATTGATCATAGTTTCATACCTCTATAGTTGTTGTGTAGGATTAAACATCTTGTTGTAAAGAGCTAAACCGAATTCAGTTGTATTTTTTGTTTCCAAGCTTCTGGGGTATATTGAATGTTGAATTGCTGCCATCTAGTGTAGGTTATATTTTCGCAATATCTGCATTAAGGGCAGGGCCAGTTTTATATCCCTGTTAACTATAGTAATTTCCATGTATATAACACATTAGAAGCCATTTTCAAACTGTACCACATCAGATCATAATCCATGGCTGCCTTACTTGGACTCAGAATTGACTCGGCGAACCAAAAGAATGAATGGAATTCAATTACTTTGGATATGATTGGGAAAAACTTGGGGCAAAAGTAGACAGCATAAAAATTTGTTGAAATATTCATTAACAATAGGAAAATTCTTTTTATTTTTATTTCATCATGTCAAATACAATATATAGAGATAGATTTAATTGTAAAATTATTGTTTTATGCGAGTGTGGAGTACCCAAGCTGTTGTCTTCAAATCCCTTCAGGGATGAGGATGAGACACCCCAGTCGTGTCTTTCCCTGCTTTAATCAATATAAAAAAAGACACTGCTTTATGAAGTCCATGCTTCCCTCTATAATATTCCAGGCTTAGCTTCAACTTACAATGTATGCTCCCTATTTGTTTTATTGGGAACACTTAAATATGCCATATTACTTAATTTTTTTTATTTTAGTACATTTGAAGGCGTTAAATAAAAAAGTTGGTTGGTATGCACATCCCCCAAAAGTTAAAACATAACCTATAATAAGAAGCTTCTATGAAAAAACCACCAAAATATGGAGGTGGCAATCTGGGATGAGATTAGCCCAAGCAAAGGGGTCAATTAAGGGATGATAAAGAGTCCCCCAACCCTCTTTAGCAACCTGGGGACAATGACTAGACCAAGCAGAGGGCTTGCTTGAGGGAGGACAAAAGACTTGAGCACACCCCCCTAGGTGGCAGAGGAATTTGGTACTATTATCCATATGGGCGCACGAGTCATAAGCTGAACCTCTTCGGTTAAGAGCCAAGGACTCAGAGGTATATATTTTGCCAAATTTGCCCGGGGCACAATTCTGTTCTCATCTCTTACGATGTTAGAGGCCTTGCACTCAGCAGACTTGATTCCTAGTGAGTTCATTTAGAACCATTCAGCTTTACTAATATACAATACCTTTTTGACTACACAACATTTATGCCCTTTTAATGGTTCAAGAACTTGTGATTGCATGGCACTATTCTCTATCTTGTTACTGAAACTTTATTTATATTTGCTTTAGAAATCCACTCCAAGGCTAATTCAAATCCCAAACTTTTAGAAAAAATAATCTACAAAGATGTGTCCTGGAGGAAAGAGGGTCAAAGCTCATTAAGCTTTATAAGTTCACAAAGGTATATATATTTTTTGAAGTACTAAAAATCCTCTTTCATATTAAAAAAAATTAGAAAGCTTTTATTAACTTACTGGTGCAAAAATAAAATATGTTAGGGTGTGTAGTGGTGCAGGCAGGGCCTAAATTTGATGGTGATTGTAGTTAGGTATTTTTGGTATAAAATATAGCAATAAAAAAAAACCACATGATATGAAAGGAGATATTTTAAAGATTTTAAACCTGTAAAAAATTTATGTAAGAGTATTATATTAAATGAGAGTTTCCTAGAGCAACAAAGTTATTAGCAATTTTGGATATAAAAATGTTACATACTATCTATATTTAAAAATCATCCACAATGTTCTAAAGATACACTCTTACAAGATATATGTCAATTTGTAGACAAAGTGAACGGGAAAAAAAAAAAAAAAAAATTGGTTGCAAACTTTAATTTTCTATATTATGATTTTTTTCCCTAAAAAATAAAAAAATGTGGTTTTTCATTAGCTATACCAAAGTTGCCATTCTTTTTGTCTACAAATTGGCATATATCTTGTAGGAGTGGATCTTTAGAATATTGTGAATGATTTTTTGTCTATAAATTGACATATATATTGTAGGAGTGGATCTTTAGAATATTGTGGATGATTTACATGTAGGATTGTTTGTAACATTTCTTTATCGAGGATTGCTAATTACTTTGTTGTTCTACGAATTTCTCATTTAAGATGACAATTCTTATTCTTGTAAAAAAGTAGAATATAAATAGTCTCATTAAATTATTTTGGAGAGATATTTGAAGTAGTCTCACTAATTTATTAAGGATTTTATTTTCTTGGATATTTTAATCATTCTTTATTTTTTGAGTAATTAGTAGTGTGATGAGTTTATAATATATATCTAAAAAATGTCCTAACATTAATAGACAAATAAGATAACAAATGTATAAACCAACATAGCATTGAGTATTAATTTAATAACTCCAATTATCTTTATTTATTTAAATATCTATATATCTAACGCTTTTAAGTTGACCCATGCCAAGTCTAATACTTGATTACAATACCTTTTTAAGGATCTATTCTACATTTGCATTCCTATATATTTGAAAGGAAATTCAATTTAGTCAATTCAAAGATGCTTGAGATATGATGTTATAATACTATGTTGTTATTGAGAAAGATTACCAAAGATCTTTGATATCTTTATCATCATAATAAATAATGTTAAAATCTAATGCAGATTTTAAGATTTTTCTTATGTCACCATTCCAAAAATATTTGTATCCCTCAATTGAAAATTAGATAACCATAAAAAGATCTATATCAATTAACTACATGTTAAAAAATTGTCCTATTCATCAACTACAAAGATAAAGGATAAGATGTTAAGAGATCGTACTTGTCAATTTACCCATAATTAGGTCCAACTTCAATATCATATTGGCTCCCATATGTTGTAATTAAGTATGAATGGCCTTGAGTATTATAAATCCTCCATGTTCTTAAAATATGATTAGATTCAATAAGACTTCCAATCTATTAGCTACTATCTTTATAATAAGTTTATAATATGGAGAAGGTGATGTGTATTTAAAATTTTATGATTATTATTTAAGATTAAATATTTACTTAAATATTATTTATCAATTTAATCATTTTATCTGAATGACTCATCCTATGCTAGATGGACTCAAGTTGCCTCGAGTCCCACAATCAAAACTCATTTTCCATGACCATTTCTTGGTTGGGGTCCACTTAACTTTCTAGTACTTGAATGCGAATAGGATAGTATTTAAAAATAAATAAATTCAACTGAGGTGCCATGAAGGCTATGAACTTCTATTTTTTTTCATCTTTAAAATAATTTTTATGTAACTCTTTTGGAAACAAGAGCTTATAACTTAAAACTGTTTTGGACTTTTGCAACAAATTTAGGAATCTTTGGTGATGTTTAGTTAATTTTTCTTTGATGCAATGAACAATTATTTGAAGTAGACAATTATGTTCATAATGTTTGTGTTTCAATGCCATCATTTTCATGTAAATTTTTGAGATATAATTGTCAAAACATTTGGTTGTAGTTGCTTGATAAAAATATTTGGTTATTGTTTTTTCTTTTTTCTTTTATATTGTTACTTATTTACAAATATTTTTCTCATACAAGCATCAATATAAGATAACAATTTCTTGCAAGCATAATCATGAGACTAAGACTAACATCATTTCCTTTTAAGCAACCACACTAGAAATCATTTATGGAAAACCAAAAGTCACAATTTAGAAATCCATTTTTTTAGAAATCACCTCTACATTAGAAGCCATCTATGAAAGACCAAGAGTCACAATTTAGAATTCCATATTAGATGTCCCATTGGAATTTGAACTTGGGTCTCCACATTGAGAACTCGATGCTTTAACCAATTAAGCTCAACCTCTTGAACTTGGTTATCTTTTTTTAGTTAGTTTTGAATTTATTTATTTTTATCATCATTTTTTTCTTAGTTGGAGAGTCTTATGTCAAACTTAGATCTCTTTTCCAATCCAATATGGGAGCATGAATCAAAACTAATATTTCTTTGGCTAAGAGCAAAGAACTGAGGGGTATCCATTGTGCCAAAGTTGTCTAGGATATGATCCCAACTTAATCCCTTATTTATTGCACCTTTAAAAAATTTGAATCTTGGTAGATAACATAATAAAGAAATCTACCATCATCCTTATCAATTATACTCAATCAATTAAACTACAACTCTTTGATAATAATATTTCTTTTATAACTCTTGACTTCTTATTTTTATTTTTAATATAATTTATGTTTAATTTGCCAATCCTTTGAGATTTTTCACGCATCTAATGAAAATACTACATTATACTTTATAGTTTTCCCTACTATTTTTTCATGATTTGTCTAAATTTTCTTGGTTCTTAATAACAATATTTTTTGACATGGGAAATTTGGTAGAATAATGAACACATACATAATGTGTTGGATTGACATTGTTAATACCATCTTTTATCTACTTGTATGTTGTAGCCACATTAGTTAGAAGGGTCTAGCAAAACATTGATTTTATTAGAAATATTAAGGTGAATTGTTGGCGGTGAATTTTCCGTCGGTGAATTTTCCATGGCGGTGAATTGCTACGGTGAATTTTTCTTCGATGAATTGCTGGAGATGAATTTTCCAGATGCCAGTTAGAAATTTAAAAGGTGGTCTATGACATATTTATAAAAAATAATGAAAATTATGTAGTGATGTCAAAAGGTGAAGTTCTCTTGAATTTTGTGGGGCATATGACACATGAGAATTCTAAAGATTAGATTTGTCAAAGTAGAAGAGACTTTAGTACTATTTAATTCATGCAATTAAATTGTACATTGTTGTCAAATTAATTATTTCCTAGTATTACAATTCCTCAAGAAAATCTATTATACTCATTAGCTATAGATTGATTTGAGTGCTCAAATATGGACGTTTAGAGCTGATGCTAATGCTCAACTTTTGGCTTCGAAAATATTACATTTCAAGCTACTTGTTGGGGATACGTTAAAATGTATGATTGTTCAACTTGTCAATTACCCTTTTTCACATAATGAAAACTTAAAATACATTTTTTGAGATTTTTCTTGGAAAAAAATGGAACATTATTTTTAATCATTTTCTTTCTATCTTTGATCATGTTTTATGTTGGAAAGAGGTTATTTTGGATATTGGTCTTCATAATAACATTCTGGTGGATACCATGAGATAGTCTATTTTGTTTAATATATGGAAAAGTAGGTGTTTAGTTATATTTTCAAATTATTTTATTCACCAAGAGGTAAAAAAATACTAAAATTTTACTATGACATCTTGTTCCAAATCAGCTCTTATTATTATTATTTTTTTAGTTGTAGTGGGTTGCCAAAGAGCATGCTAAGACTAGCAATCTTTTGGACATAATTAAACGTTAAATTCTTCAACTCCACAAAGAGTATATTCTCAACTCTAGACAATTGCAAAGCCTCTTTAAATCCAAAATTTAATATTGTTTCTCAACTTCACAATGCTCCATTTTTAATAGGCCATTCTAGTGGGCTTTTGCTAGGTGTAAGCCTTGTTTCGATCTTGCTAAAGGCTACTTGTTTGGGGGCTTGTTGTTTTTCTTTTGCATCTTGCACTATTATGGTTATTATTTTTTTCTTGACAATATATTAAATGCTCTCCTTCTATGTTTATTCTTTTTTTTTTTGATACTACAGGGGTGTCCTCGCGACCCAACCCAACGGCCCAACATCCCTTACCTTGGGTACCTGAGGCGAGCTAGGGCGAGACTAGTCCCCTAAGGGTGAGATCCCCCGCCCGTAAGAAGTCCTACCTCTTAAACCTGGGAGTGGAGTCGAACCCGAGACCAATGGGGATCAAACCCACTGCCCAAGCCAACTCTACTACCCGTTCGGGCTTCTATGTTTATTCTTTTATTTGCATTGTTTCAATACAAAAATAAAAACCTATATATTGTCATTGTGAAAGTTTTTCGTTGTTCATTCTTGAAATGAAATGTCGTGGCCTATCTTAACATCATGTAATAGAAGGATATCCATTTTTTCTTAATATACCATTTGATAAACCATATTTTGTGTCTTTGGGGAATAAAAAATTACTAAATTTCATGTTAGTAATCTTTATCTAATTAGTAATCTAATTTTTTCATTTGTTTGCCTTTTAAATTATTTTTAAATTAGTTTCAATCTTAATCTTTTGATTGAACTTCTCATTTTTTGTATATTGGGTGTATCAACTAAATCATGTGTTAAATATAACCAATCTCATAAAGTGTTATTTTTCCTTTCCCTTCTTTATTTCTATCTCCTTTTTTTGTATTCAAATGTGTTAACTTTTTCAATGTAGCTATGATGCCCTTGACATTCACACTTATTTATTTTCGTGACTATGGATCTAGTCCTGATGATTGTTATACCTTATTATTTTTCCGTCAAGGTGTTCTTGAAATAATTTGGTATTGGCATTTAGATTTTAAATGTATATTGTGTGATGCATGTGATACTCTCACATTTAAATTTGATAGTGTATATTTTATTTTCTCTCTCTCTCTCTCTCTATATATATATACATATATACAATTTCATAGATGGATGTTGATATTAATGTGTTGGCACTCTAGATGCTTAGTGATGATTATATTCCCATGTTTGGATGATTATCATTGATGTTGAGCTATTTCGGATGTGTTGATTATATGATTTATGTGATGTACTTTGTTGAGTGATTTTGTATTGCTTTGACTATTATATATATGGAGTAGGTACACTTGACGTGTGTATTGAGTGTGTATGTACAAGGTTATTGTAATGTCCCCATTTTGGCCATACACTCTTCTTTTGGATTTAGCCTATTTCCGGAAATCCGTAGGCTAAGCTGAAGTAGAAAACTAGGGTTTCCTCTTTCAGATACTGCTCAGTTGGTGTTCAGAGGATGTTGTGCAGACTTATTATTTATAGTAGTTTGCTATTTTTAGCAAGTCTATCTTTTGGCAGTATCTATCTAGCAGCAATTCAATCCTTTGCAGTTCAGTGTTCAGTTTGGCTTTCTGATGGTTTTGAAGTTAATCTACTATTTTTAGTAAGTTCATTTTTGGCAAAAGCATCATCATCAACTTGGTTCAGTTTGCTATTTTTAGCAATTCATCAGTTGTAGCTTGGGCATTGTATTTGGTTATCTCCTTGGACTGAGTTTCAGACTTAGTCAATTTTCATGTCTTGAAGTTGTACCCCACGCCTAGGCTTGATGACTTCAAGTTGTTTTAAAGAAGGGGACATAAAGGGGTCAAGTGAGCATTTAATTATTTAATAAATGCTTTATTGTTGCAATATGAAATGGATGCCTAAAAGGGAAGTTGAATGATATTTTAATATTTCAAAATAAAAGTGAAATGCTTAAAGTGGCGTCCCTTTTGGAAGTTGAAGTGATTCAACTTCTTGGAATTTGAAGAGTCTCTTGTTGCTTCATTTGCCAATTGAAACTTATATATTGCTACTATTTGAAGAGCTGATTATCGATGAAAATTATGCTAAAGTTATGCTGTCAGAATGACAAGTGATATTTTGCTTCGAGGATGCTACCTCCTAGCCATTAACCAATTTCGTGTTTGAAATACAACACCTAGTTGGTCTTTGCTGCTTCTCAATATCAGACTAGCAGATTGAGCTCAACAAATGAAGTCTTTTTGATGAAATTTCCAGTTTTGAGTTGCTGGTTCACATACAGCTGAAAGTGTAATATGTTCGCAGCTCTTTGAATAAATTTTATTTGCTTCTGGGTACTTGTGAAATGTTATTCTCTACCATGGGTTCCCCTTTCCACCAAGTATGGGAATTTAATTTGGAGATTCTGATTTTTAAGAAGCAAATCGCCCCTTTCAAGGGCCATACCTTTTTAGAGTGCATTGGGAAGTGTGCCATGAATTAATGTCCATGATTTGTTGCTGTTTCCTCATCCTAGCATGGTCGCCTACCTTCTAGAAGTCCATTGCATTCAATCCCATTCGAAACAGAGGTAATTTGATGAAGTTATGAACAATTCATTGGTTTTCACAGTTGCTGGTTGACATTTTCAGTTTACTGATTTTTGTATCAGACTTTAGAAGTTCTGATTTTTGATTCATTATCAGTAGTTAGAGAGACAATTATTTGTATGAGATCATCTATTACTCATGTGCTTGAAGCTATTGAAATTCATATGTAATTTGCAGCTTTCTTTCTTATTTGTAAGACTGTAAACAGTAGTATTGTTCCAGTCCTAATTGCTGCAATTAATTCTTCCTTTTCTCACATAAGTACCCCTGGATGGTCTTACCGCCAGTGTGGATAATTGATTGTATCTCTCTTTATACCCACTTTCAAAGTGGCGAATCCCCACTCTCAAGTGGATGCCCGTCGCAGCGGATGAATTAGATTGTTGTAGCTTCATGGTTGGTTATCCGCCTATTAGTTTCAGTTTTCAATCAATCACTCCGTCATATGTTAGCACCTCGCCCTCAGTGGGATCTTGAGTGCACATTCTTGACGTTGAGTTGTTTCTTTTCAAGTACTGTTCAATTTAGTTTCTCTGCCATATGACAACACCTATCCTTCCTTGGGATTGAGTGTGCATTCTTGGTGTGAGTTCTTTCAAGCTTAGATTTCAGTTTTTGATGCTAACACTAATCAAGTTGGCTAGTGCTAGTTTATTTTGTGTAAAACTATTGAAAAAATTGGTTAGCATATTTCAGTGGTATCAGAGTAGAAGATCCTGCCATCCTGTGGATCAGTGCTTCATGTTTAGGCAGTTGAGTGACAAATATCTCCAGTACTACATCAAAAGTTAGAGCAGATTCTAGTTCAGCTCCTTGTGGTACCCAGAAGTTGGCAATTAGGCATGGCTAATGAAGAAGAGATGAAACTGGCAGAGACATTGTATATGGCTGGAAAGAGACTTGGTAAAGAATTTCAGTCAAGAGAAAATGAAGAGAACATTCTTCATTTGTTAGAACAACGTTTGAGACAAGTGGAGCCATCACCTTAAGAGAAAATGGAGTTGGCACTAGCTCCTGCAGTGAATTCTTTGAATCTGCCCTATTGGTTGGGGCATCCTGATGAAGAAACCAAGCTGCTGATTTCTTCTTGTTTCATGGAGATAATAAGAATTGTAAATCCCCATTTGCCCTATGATGTTGAAACGATGAAGATCATATTAAATATGATAGTGGAGAGTCTTCAAGATTTGGATGAAACTAGAAGTAGTTTGTTTCCAAGAAGAGTTGCTATACTGAATATATTTTCTGAACTCAAAACAAGTATGTTGCTGGTTGAATTAGGTATGCAAGATGGAATATATTATTTGATCCATTACCTCTTCATTTCAACTTGGAGTGAACAGGAGGAGGTTGTAGTGGCAGCAATGAGAAGCATTTTAGTTTTGACTATCAATGAGATGGATGACATTCCAAAATATGTCCTAACTTTTTTGTTAAACATTCATGGACAAGAAGGAAATAATTCCTCTACGGCTGGTTTGTTGATCAGAGAATTGTTCATTCAGTGTGAGAGAAAATTGAAGCCACACTTGAAGAAGACAGAGCAGAAAAATGAGGTAGTTATTAGTGCAAAGGATGGGAATAAAATGTTGTTTCTCAATGATTCTAAGGCGGTTTCTCAAGAAGTTCCTATTGATATGAAATTGTTCACACATGTTGAGGGTGAGTGCAAGGAGGCAACACCAATTTTGAATACATATGAAGAATTTATGACAAGCGACCAAGAAGATTTCTTTGGTATGTATGTGGATACTAATGATAAAATCAGCAACACATCTATTTATGATGGGTTTGTTGACGATAAAAATGATAAATTAATCAAAGCAACCAGCTTTGATGACTCTTATTTCCAGTATGATGACAGTGGCAGAGGTGGTATTAAGCTTGATCATCAAACTAAGCTCTTGGAGGAAGTTATTGATGAAGATTTCAGTTTGAATGGAATGAGGAGTGACTCATTCAATGAGTCAACAATCCAAGAGAAGCATGAAGATCTTTTTCCTATTGATCATTGCAATCAACCCTTTTGCATTTGGGATCCTGGTGAGATGGCACCAAGGTATGTTAAAGAATTTGAGTGGGATAAATTTTCCTTTGATCCTGATAAAGTTCAAAATTCATTTTGTATTGCAAGCTATGAAGTCATTGGAGAAGACGTTGTCTTTGATGAAGAAGCTTGTTTGGAAAAGCTCCATAAAGATTCCTTTGAGGTAGTTTTAGCCACTAAAGCAGAGTATGTTGCTACCAAGACTTTAAGAGAATCAATCAATAATGATTCATTGTTTGAAGATATTGCTGTTAGGAAGGAAGCTGATTTTGAGAATCAGGTCAAAGAAAATAAATCAGAAAAGTTGATGTTTGATGAGCAAAGCCTCTTTGCTGATTAGGATCAAGGGCCTAAAGAGTTGCAAAATTTGAAGGATAATTTATTGGTTTCAGAAGAGAAAATTGTTAAAGCATTATCAAGATTTGATAGCACACACAATTTTGTTGAAGAACTCTACTGGAAGTTTCAATTTGATGAGAGACAAAATGGAGTTAAGGATGGAGACACTCTTTCCAATATGCAAATCATCAAAGGGGCATTGGAATCCATAAAGTTAGATTATTTGCACTTGCTCACAGATAGAGATAATGCTATTAAGTTTGCAGAAGAGACCTATGATGCCTACCAAGAGAAGGTGAAAGAGGTTGATAGTCTTTGCCTTGATCTTACCTTAGCCCATCACTCTTCTTATAAAACAGAAAATCAATCATCTAAGGCAGCCACACATATGGAACACGAAGCTAATACAAGGCTAATGGAGATCAAGCAAATAGTTAAAGGAATAAATGAACTCCATAATGTTGAAACAATGCAAAATGCCAAAGAGATTCAATATGTTGATAGTGATTGTAAGGTAAATCAAGAGTGTGAACTCTTGAGTTGGGAAGAGAATTTGCCTCAAGAAGAGATAGCTTGTGGCCATGAGCTAGATGTGATAACTGGTAATGTGTATGATATTCATCACGCTACATTCTATGGATCAACAACTAATGATGGGCATCTTCAAGTTGAAGAAGATGTGCATGAATTTTATGAAGACACCAACGAAAGGGATGAAGGAAATATTGTTTCTATGATTGTGTACAACAATCCACCATCTTCACATGATTTGTTAAATTATGAGTTGATTGACAATTTCTATGTGGATGGCATTGGTAAGAAGTTTTATGTTTTTGACATGCATAATTTTATAGTCAAGCATAAGATAATGTTGGTGGATCCATTTTATATGTCAAGCAACACTCTCTTGGGATGGATAGTAAATGAGCATTTAATGGTGCTCAAACTTGAACTGGCTGGTTTTCACTCAGCATTAACCAATGGAAGAGTACCACCTATCTTAAAATGGTTGATGAGGTCAGGTCTTAGAGAGATGCATCAAATTGTGGGAGAACTTTCAGACTTGTTGTAATGTCCCCATTTTATCCCTACGCTCTTCAATTGGATTTAGCCTATTTCCAGAAATCCGTAGGCTAAGTTGAAGCAAAAAATTAGGGTTTCCTTTTTCAGATGTTTTTTCGAGGGTTTGCATGCAAAAGGTTTCTAGGTTTTTTTGGGTTTTTAGAGACCTCCAGGGTGATGTGACATGCATCTGATTCTGACATCCTTTCCGGGCACTTACTATTTATAGCAAGTCATGATGGCTGCCCGGTTTGTACTCAAATGATATTTGGAAATACTTACTATTTTTAGTAAGTTTTGTTTACTGCTCAGCTGGCGTACAGATGAGGTTTTGCAAACTTACTATTTATAGCAATTTGCTATTTTTGGTAAGTCTATCTTTGGGCAGTATTATTCTAGTAGCAACTCAATTAGTTGCAGTTCATTTTGGTTGGTTAGTTTGGCTTTCTGTTGATTTTGAAGTTAACTTACTATTTTTGGCATTTGCTATTTTTAGTAAGTTCATTTTTGGCAGAAGCATCATCATGAACTTGGTTCAGTTTGGCATTTGTCAGTTTGCTATTTTTAGCAATTCATCAGTTGTAGCTTGGGCATTGTATTTGGTTATCTCCTTGGACTGAGTTTCAAACTTAGTCAATTTTCATGTCTTGAAGTTGTACCCCATGCCTAGGCTTGATGACTTCAAGTTGTTTTAAAGAAGGGGACATTAAGGGGTCAAGTGAACATTTAATTATTTAATAAATGCTTTATTGTTGCAATATGGAAATGGACGCCTAAAGGGGAAGTTGAATGATATTTTAATATTTCAGAAAGTAAATTGCTAAAAGGTGGCATCCCTCTTGGAAGTTGAAGTGATTCAACTTCTTGGAATTTGAAGAGTCTCTTGTTGCTTCATTTTCCAACTAAAGCCTATATATTGATGTTTTATGATGAGCTGATTATGCATATTTTTTAAGAGCAAAGTTACGCTGCTGGAATGAATCCAAAATCTGGCTAAGGGATAGCTTAGCAAATTTACTCTACTCTTCAGGCCTGAAACTATGGTTCCCTAGGTGGTGGAATGAGAGTGTGCTTCATCCAGAAGTACATATTGAGCATTATTATGGAGTTTTGGTGAGATTTTTCCAGATTTCATGTTGCTGGTTTATCATGGCTGAAAGTGATTTTTGTATACAACTTTTAGTATGAATTTTATTTGGTTCTGGGTACTTGATCATTGCATTTCTATGATAGAGGTGACCATATTTGGAGGTTATCAGAATTTAATTCCAAGTTGTAGATTTTATCAAGCAAAAATTGCCCTTGCAAGGAGGCCGTACCTTTTTGGAGAGCATTGGGATTTGTGCATAAATTAATGGCTAAGTTTAGATGTTGTTTTATCATTGCAAATTGGGCGCCAACCTCCTAGTGACTCATTGCACTTCGTTTCAGCTCATTCAAAGGTAATTTGAAAGAGTTATGAGTATTTCATTGATGTACAGTTTGCTGGTCTAATTTTTTGTTAACATTGTTTCTATATCAGACTTATTAAATAATTGTACTTGCTAGTTTGAGCTTCAATTCTTCATCTTATATCATTGTAAATGTTAGAGGAAGTGATACTCTAACTGTTTAATGTTTTTGGAAGATTATCTATTCTATTTGCAGCTATTCTTATTCTTTGTAAAGCTAGTTAGTAGTACTAACAACTCTTCCTTTACTAGCTACAATTTTATATCTGTTTTACACTCCCACAATTGAGTGGTTGAGTTTTAGAATAAACATATATCTTGTTTGTAATTTCCCCCCACGTTATAAGTGGTTGTGTGGATAGTATTCCCCCCACATTAATAAGTGGAAGAGTGGATTTAAAGGCTGGCTTGCCGCCTAATAATTGTTGTAAACTCACCCACTGAATAAGTGGAGTATTCCCACCGCTTGTGGATGCATGCACTAGTAGATGAATTGTACTTTCATCTTTGTTTATGCCTAACGATCCTCTTACCATATGTTATCACCTCACCCACATTGGGATCTTGGTGAACATTCTTGGTTAGAGTTATCTTCTTTGCTGGTTTACATTTTGGAGCTAACGCTAATCAGTGTTTGGTTGCTGATTTGAATGTTAATTTTGGGGAAAAAAGTTAAGGGGATTATTTCAGTGGTATCAGAGCAGAAGATCCTACCATCTTGTGGATCAGTGCTTCATGTTTAGGCAGATGAGTGACAAGGATCTCCGGTACTACATCAAAAGTTAGAACAGATTCTAGTTCAACTCCTTGTGGTATCCAAAAAATTGACAGTTAGGCATGGCTAATGAAGAAGAGATGAAGTTGGCAGAGACTCTTTATGGTTGGAAAGAGACTTGGCAAAGAATTTTAGTCAAGAGAAAATGAAGAGAACATTCTTCATTTGTTAGAGCAATGTTTGAGACAAGTGAAGCCATCACCTTCAAAGAAAATGGAGTTGGCACTAGCTCCTGTAGTGAATTGCTTGAATCAGGCCTATTGGTTGGGGCATCCTGATGAAGAAACCAAGCTGTTGATTTCCTCTTGTTTCATGGAGATAATAAGAATTATAAATCCCCATTTTCCCTATGATGATGAAACTATGAAGATCATATTAAAAATGATAGTGGATAGTTTCCAGGATTTGGATGAAACTGGGAGTGGATTGTTTTCTAAAAGAGTTGTTTTAAAAACATTTTCAGAAGTAAGAACTTGCATCCTTCTGATAGAATTGGAGATGGAAAATCAGATTTACCATCTATTTAATTATCTCTTCACTTCGAGTTGGAGTGAGCAGGAAGAGGATGTGTTTGCAGCTGTCATGAATGTTCTAATCTCTACAATTAAAGAAGCTGATAGTCTTCCTGAAAGTGTCCAAACTCTTCTCTTGGATGCTTATAAATGTGAAGAGCAGATTTCTCCCACTGCTGATTTGTTAGTTAAAGAAATTTTCAGTCAATGTAAAGATAAGTTGAAACCACTTTTGAAGAAGACTGTTGAAAATAGAGAAGAGATATCTGAAGCTGAAGAGGATGAAAGTTGGAATCCGTTTGAAAACATTGCAAAAGTTCAAGGGGTATCCACAAATTTGCACTTATCTAAGCATTATGTAGAAGAATGTAATATGTCAGGGGAAGCCTTGACGACTAGCGAAGTACTCTTGTTTTCTACAAAGGAGGACAATGAGTTGGCTTGTGTTAAGAAGCCTCATGTTGAAGATTCAAAGAAAGAACTTTTGGAAACAAAAGTTGAAACAGAGATGCATGAAGAGGCCATAAGTGCTGATCCAAATGAGGAAGAAGTTCAGATAGTTGAAGATATGTGTTCAATCAGCAATTTGCTTCTTCACAATTCTAGAGAATGCTTGTTTGAAAGTCAAGTTAAGGAGGAGAAAAAGAAAGAGAAAGCTGAAGTCTCTTCCTACTTCAAAGCTGATTTGATCAATTCTTTTGAATCATGTGTAGAAGACAACATGGAAGAGGAAGCTTCTAGTAGTTATAAGGAAGATTTCTCTTTGCCTGAAATCAAGCTAAGGAAAAAAGCTAAGGAATTGGAAGGCACCATGGATGGAATGATGAAGAGTGTTCATCACATGCGAGACAAGTTGAGGAGTACAACTCAAACCATTTTTGAAATCTTTATCCATCAAAGTGGTTCTACATCATCTCGGTCAGCATATGAAGATTGCAGCTTAAGTTCACACATTGCTAATAATGGTATTCAAATTTTGTCAAATCTTGATAGAATTCATAGACATGTAGAACATTTGATTTATGATGTGCCTAGGGGAGAAGTTGTATGTTGCATTTCTATTGATGACATGAAGTCCATTAAATTTTCCTTGGAGGAAATTAAATCTAGTCTTTTGCACATCATTCATGACAAAGACATAGTGTCCAATATTGCTGACAAGGCATTGGAGTGGAATGAGCTTACCAAAGAAAAGTTGCAAGAAGTGCATGAGACTCTAATTGAAGTAGAGAATCAAATTTCTACTATTCAATATTCATGGGAGCAAGAAAATAGAAGAAGAGCAGAGGAGCTTCAAGAAATTATTGATGAGCTTGATCTCATACAAGAAACATATGATTTGGAATGCTATCCTGAGAGACCAAAGCATTCAAATTCTCAAGTTTTTCAAGCTTTTGACAATCTCTTGTATGAAGAAGGTGCTAGTAAGGTTTATGTAAATCCTCTCTTTGAAAATGATGAGGAAATTGCTTCAGAGATTACTGAAGAAGGGGATTTGAGTTTGTCTTCCAGCATTGGAGAGTTGATACGTGAGTTGCATGAAGTTGAATCTATTGTTGCTCCTAGTGCAACCATTCAGCAAGAATTGGTAACTCTTGAAACACAAAGAAATGAAGACATTCTTATTGTTCATCAACAAAGAGTTGATGTGCTTGTTGATGAAGGTTTAATTTATTTTTTGATGAGGATGCTTGTGAGACACATATCAGATTTTAGTTCATCACCATCTTCTGTTAGAGTGATAGATTTCAGAATTGTATTTGATGAAGGATTCATGGAATCTTTCAGGAAAATCATGTCACAAGATTTTGAATTCGATTTCTTCAACGAACGTAGGTTGGTTGATTATTTTTTGGAGTTTCAAGAAGCATCAATTCAGATGGAACGAGCAAATCAGAGGATTTAGGTGAGAGTAGTTCTTCGTCTGAGAAATGGTTCTTCATTGTTGTTGGTTTGGGATCCTTGGTATTATTCGGCAAGAAGGTAATATTGAAAATTCTAAAGGGAATAGACCAGCATATTATTCTCAGAATGTAGTTGTGATTATTTGCTTATGTGTTGGGAAATGTCTCCAATTGAAAGTTAGTATGTGGGATCTCAAGTATATTTATATGAAGATTGGTATGCATAAAAAGAAGGTTTCTTGGAGAGTTAAGTCCCAAAATTTCAGTCCTTTGACTGTTGCTACCTTCTTTTTCTGTCATTGGTTCTTTATTTCTGATCATAAATTGGTGTTCTGGGAAGGAAATATGATCAGAAGTTGGTCTATGGTGGCGTTGGGACCTTCGATAGGGGTGCCACCAGCCTTATTCAAAAGCAGATATGCTTATTTTGTTGGAGATTTTTCATATTGCAGCTGCTGTTTATTGTTTGGGATGCTGATTTTTCATAAATCAGATTTCAAAAAGTCTAAATCAGACCTGTTAGTTGGTTGGTATTTCCATTTTCTGACCTTCCAGTCTACTATTAGGACTGATTTTGAGCCTCAAATGAGAAAAGGATTGTTTCAGTGCAGCCAAAATTCATGTATGGGATGTTCTCTAATGTTTAACAGTGTCCTTTTCTGTGTTTTCTCCTATACCAATGTTTGGGGCAGCAAGTTGGAAACTGATTTGGTTCACCAGTTGGAGACTCATGAGGTGAAATTTGTAAGTCTTTCGTGGAGTTATCTCAGTTCTCTTCAAAGAAGGCATTATACGTCTTCATGGAATTTTGAGGACGTGACGAAGGATCTCTTGCAAGGAGTTGCTCTTTCCTTTGCAAGAAGTGTTGGTAGAGTCACATATGTTGTTGTGACTATGTTTGATGCTATGAGGAGTTATGTTGAGGAGCATGTTTATGAGTTGAGTAGTCTTTTCTTCTTAATGCTCGAGAATGTGTTTGACATTGGCTTTGCAGATTTTAACTCCTCAGAGTTCTTAGGACATAAGATGCTACAAGATTATGATTTCAGTTTTTTTAGGATTGTCAGATTAAGCCACATGATTGGAGGGAGGACAAAGCAATCTTGGAATATTAGTTATGTTTGTGTGATCAGAGTGGTGTAGCATTAGCATGGTGGGTCTTTACAGAGATGGATTTGGGACCCTGGGATCCTACTTGGCATAGTAAGGATCAAGCTGTTTCTTGGAGAGTGGTAGCATTGCTTGAGGACAAGCAATTTTGGGAAGGGTAGACTGTAATGTCCCCATTTTATCCCTACACTCTTCAATTGGATTTAGCCTATTTCTGGAAATTTGTAGGCTAAGTTGAAGCAAAAAATTAGGGTTTCCTTTTTCAAATTTTTTTTGAGGTTTGCATGTAAAAGGTTTCTAGGTTTTTCTGGGTTTTTAGAGACCTCCAGGGTGATGTGACATGCATTTGATTCTGACATCCTTTCCGGGAACTTACTATTTATAGCAAGTCATGATGGCTGCCTGGTTTGTGCTCAAATGATATTTGGAAATACTTACTATTTTTAGTAAGTTTTGTTTACTGCTCAGTTGGCGTACAGATGAGGTTTTGCAAACTTACTATTTATAGCAGTTTGCTATTTTTGGTAAGTCTATCTTTGGGCAGTATTATTTTAGCAGCAACTCAATCAGTTGCAGTTCAGTTTGGTTGGTTAGTTTGGCTTTCTGTTGATTTTGAAGTTAACTTACTATTTTTGGCATTTGCTATTTTTAGTAAGTTCATTTTTGGCAGAAGCATCATCATGAACTTGGTTCAGTTTGGCATTTGTCAGTTTGATATTTTTAGCAATTCATCAGTTGCAGCTTGGGCAATGTATTTGGTTATCTCCTTGGATTGAGTTTCAGACTTAGTCAATTTTCATGTCTTGAAGTTGTACCCCACGCCTAGGCTTGATGACTTCAAGTTGTTTTAAAGAAGGGTACATTAAGGGGTCAAGTGAACATTTAATTATTTAATAAATGCTTTATTGTTGCAATATGGAAATGGACGCCTAAAGGGGAAGTTGAATGATATTTTAATATTTCAAAAAGTAAATTGCTAAAAGGTGGCATCCCTCTTGGAAGTTGAAGTGATTCAACTTCTTGGAATTTGAAGAGTCTCTTGTTGCTTCATTTTCCAACTAAAGCCTATATATTGATGTTTTATGATGAGCTGATTATGCATATTTTTTAAGAGCAAAGTTACGCTGCTGGAATGAATCCAGAATCTGGCTAAGGGATAGCTTAGCAAATTTACTCTACTCTTCGGGCCTGAAACTATGGTTCCCTAGGTGGTGGACTGAGAGTGTGCTTCATCCAGAAGTACATATTGAGCATTATTGTGGAGTTTTGGTGAGATTTTTCCAGATTTCATGTTGCTGGTTTATCATGGCTGAAAGTGATTTTTGTATACAACTTTTAGTATGAATTTTATTTGGTTCTGGGTACTTGATCATTGCATTTCTATGATAGAGGCGACCATATTTGGAGGTTATCAGAATTTAATTCCAAGTTGTATATTTTATCAAGCAAAAATATCCCTTGCAAGGAGGCCATACCTTTTTGGAGAGCATTGGGTTTTGTGCATAAATTAATGGCTAAGTTTAGATGTTGTTTTATCATTGCAAATTGGGCGCCAACCTCCTAGTGACTCATTGCACTTCGTTTCAGCTCGTTCAGAGGTAATTTGAAAGAGTTATGAGTATTTCATTGATGTACAGTTTGCTGGTCTGATTTTCTGTTAACATTGTTTCTATATCAGACTTATTAAATAATTGTACTTGCTGGTTTGAGCTTCAATTCTTCATCTTATATCATTGTAAATGTTACAGGAAGTGATACTCTAATTGTTTAATGTTTTTGGAAGATTATCTATTCTATTTGTAGCTATTCTTATTCTTTGTAAAGCTAGTTAGTAGTACTAACAACTCTTCCTTTACTAGCTGCAATTTTATATCTGTTTTACACTCCCACAATTGAGTGGTTGAGTTTTAGAATAAACATATATCTTGTTTGTAATTTACCCCCACATTATAAGTGGTTGTGTGGACAGTATTCCCCCCACGTTAATAAGTGGAAGAGTGGATTTAAAGGCTGGCTTGCCGCCTAATAATTGTTGTAAACTCACCCACTGAATAAGTGGAGTATTCCCACCGCTTGTGGATGCCTGCACCAACAAATGAATTGTACTTTCAGCTCTGTTTATGCCTAATGATCCTCTTACCATATGGTATCACCTCGCCCACATTGGGATCTTGGTGAACATTCTTGGTTAGAGTTATCTTCTTTGCTGGTTTACATTTTGGAGCTAACGCTAATCAGTGTTTGGTTGTTGATTTGAATGTTAATTTTGGGGATAAAAGTTAAGGGGAATATTTCACTTGCCCCTTTGGTTTCTAGATTGTGCATTGTTGATGAGTGATTATTCTAAAATGCTGGTCATGAAATGTTCAAACTTTGCATTGATGGTTTCAGCTGATTACATGGGTTTGTGTGCTCGAGACTTTCACTATGGCTCTTGGAGATCTGTTGGGAATTCTTCCCAATGTGTTGGAGATTATTTGCGGTTGGGAATTCATGCTTGGAATTCTCAACATGGCTTGATGGAGATTGTTGCAAGTAGAAAAAAGGATCTTTGGAGAGATAAGGATTCAATTCTCAGAATCTTTGATGCTGCCCCCATCTTTACCAATCATTTGATGATTCCTTTGGTTCATCTATTGGTGGATTGGAGTGATACTTCGAACAAAAGATGGCTTAATGATGGGTTGGAGTCTCTTGAGGGGATGTTTCCAGCCTTGGGTAGGAACAGTTGTGATATTATGGACGCTGATTTCCAGTGTCAGAATAGTTGTTCTACTCTTTGTATGCTGATTTTCCTAAAATCAGACTTTAATTGGTTTACTTCAGATGTCATGGGCAGCTGGTATACTTATTTTTTCTCTTCACAATCTCTTATCAATGATGGTTTTTGGTCCCAAAGGTGGGAAATGATGTTTCATAGTGATTTGGATCAGTTTTGGATGGTGTTCAAATTATTTTTCAGTGATCATCTTTGTTCAATCTCTAGCACTAGTGTTAGGGGCAGCGAACCTTTGCTTGATTTGGTTCAATTTTTTGAGACTATGGGGGAGAGATTGGTGGAAATTTTTAGAAATTTTCTTGAATATGTCAGCATTATTCAAAGGGGGTATTATACATCCTTGTGGAGTTTTGAGGATGCAGCTGCTATGACTTTGCAAAGAGTTGTTTTTTCCTTTGCAATTAGCTATGATGGAGACACACTTGCTGTTGTGACTCGGTTTGTTACTTTGAGGAGTTATGTTGATGAGAATATTTTTGAGTTGCTTAAATTATTCTTCATTGTTCTCAGAATGGTGATTGACATTGACATTACAGATGGTAATTCCTCAGAGTTTATTGAGCATGAGACGCTGCTAGATTTTGATTCAATTCCTTCCATGTTGTTCGACTTGAATTTCAGGCATGTTATCACTTTGAGGTTGCAGGGATGGTTAGTGCAGTTATGGTGCAATGATTTCATTTGTATGATCAGAGTAGAGCAGCATCAGCATGGTGGGGTTTTTCAGAGATGGACATGGGACCCCGGGATCCTATATGTTTGGTGGGATCAGTTTGGAGTGTTGTGGCATTGCTTGAGGACAAGCAATTTTGGGAAGGGCGGACTGTAATGTCCCCATTTTGGCCATACACTCTTCTTTTGGATTTAGCCTATTTCGGAAATCCGTAGGCTAAGCTGAAGTAGAAAACTAGGGTTTCCTCTTTCAGATACTACTCAGTTGGCGTTCAGAGGATGTTGTGCAAACTTACTATTTATAGCAGTTTGCTATTTTTAGCAAGTCTATCTTTTGGCAGTATCTATCTAGCAACAATTCAATCCTTTGCAGTTCAGTGTTCAGTTTGGCTTTCTGATGGTTTTGAAGTTAACTTACTATTTTTGGCATTTACTATTTTTAGTAAGTTCATTTTTGGCAGAAGCATCATCATCAACTTGGTTCAGTTTGGCATTTGTCAGTTTGCTAATTTTAGCAATTCATCAGTTGTAGCTTGGGCATTGTATTTGGTTATCTCCTTGGACTGAGTTTCAGACTTAGTCAATTTTCATGTCTTGAAGTTGTACCCCACGCCTAGGCTTGATGACTTCAAGTTGTTTTAAAGAAGGGGACATAAAGGGTCAAGTGAGCATTTAATTATTTAATAAATGCTTTATTGTTGCAATATGAAATGGATGCCTAAAGGGGAAGTTAAATGATATTTTAATATTTCAAAAAAAAAAATGCTTAAAGTGGCGTCCCTTTTGGAAGTTGAAGTGATTCAACTTCTTGGAATTTGAAGAGTCTCTTGTTGCTTCATGCCAATTGAAACTTATATATTGCTGCTGTTTGAAGAGCTGATTATCGATGAAAATTATGCTAAAGTTATGCCGTCGGAATGACAAGTGATATTTTTCTTTGAGGATGCTACCTCCTAGCCATTAACCAATTTCGTGTTTTAAATACAACACCTAGTTGGTCTTTGCTGCTTCTCAATATCGGACTAGCAGATTGAGCTCAACAAATGAAGTCTTTTTGATGAAATTTCCAGTTTTGAGTTGTTGGTTCACATGATTAGAGAGACAATTATAATTCGATGATGATCTTTGCATGTTAATGATGTACAATGCATTTTGGGAATCAAAAAACTGAAATGAAAAAAGGGAAATTCTAGTTTGTTGCATTAAAAATTATATGTAATTATTTTAATTAATTAAATAATCCTTGTTTATAAGTTCAATTCAATTATTTATTATTTTTGGAATTAAGAAAATCAATTAAGAATTAAGTTAATATGTAAATGCTAATTGAAAAAAGAGAAAATAGGGATAAAAAATAAAGCGAAAAGCAAATTAGAAAAATAAAGGAAGTTAAAAAGAGATAGCATTATTCATTCATTCATATTTAAAAAAAACACTCTCCAAAAAAACCATGTTCCTCTCAAATTTGAAATGGATAAAATTGTTTGATTGAAGGAGTGTTTGGACTTGGATTATATTGGAATTTGAAGGCTTTCAAGGTGTGCTTGGATTGTGCATGACTTTTTTTCTCAAATTATATTTAAGTGAGTGGATTTTCTATTTTATTGTGCTTCAAATTGAAGGTACTTCTATCCTTTTCTCTTAGATTTTGTATTCTCTCTATATATGGATGCTTGTGCCCATTTAAGTGGTGAAGGTACTTCTATCCTTTTCTCTTGGATCTTGTATTCTCTTTATATACGGATGCTTGTGCCCATTTAAGTGGTAGCAAATGGATTTAGTTTCAATTTAAATTTATTGGATTTTATTGAAAATTATTGTTGCTTTAACAAATAAATGTTCATTTTATAGTTCTTCAATGGCAAAATTTTCAAGAAATTAAAAAATAGAAATTGAGTGCAAAAGAATATTGTTGTGCATATGTGAATCAAAATGGTATAAATTTAGTTTTTGAAAAAAAAACATTCAACAATGGAACATTTGGGAATAATTTGTTGGTTTTTCATGTGTAAAATTCTTTAGAATTTTTTTTTTTTGGAATGTGTATGCGATAGTTTAGAAATTTAAAAAAAAGGAAAAAAATGCAAAACAAAAGTGTCATATTCTAAACTATCACAAACCTCAAATATATCAAACAAATGAAATTAAAATAAAAATATGAAACAAAATAAAGTTATCATGAAATTTCATTTGCAAGTGTGATTTTCTTCAATGATGATTGAGATGTGGATGTTCCTTATGCAAAAATTGCCTATTTTGATAGCATAAAGTTAGCATAAAATGGATGGATGAAATGCATAAGATGATGTGTCTATTTATATATTTTTGAGAGGAAAGATGGATGGTAGAGATTTGATGAGAAGATCAACGATCGAGAATGAATGAGAATTTTTTTCTAAGATTAAAGAGTGGATGAAGAGTCATGATGGAGTATGTTTGAAAATGAAGGGATATTATTGTATTTACTAAATATAGTAAGTTATTGCAACCATAGGAATATGGGGGACAACTATATTTAAGGGCTCCTTTATTCTTGGATTTTGGTGGAGAAAATATAACTTCATTAAATAATAAAATTATTTAACTATATTTTAGCATGTGAGGTAGAAAATATGATAATTAAATAATAAAGTTATGTGTGAGAGAAAATTGACCAATTAAATAATATAGTTATTTAACTAGGTGGGGTACACTAGGTGAAGTGGGATTAACTAAAATATTTGGGTAGGTTATAATAGGATAAATTATTCTAAACTATCACAAATCTTAGATAGAGCATGCAAATGGACTTCAAACAAAGAAATAATGCAAATATTACCATAAATTTCCATTGCTAGTATGATTTCCTCTAATTGATTGAGATGTTAATGCATTTTTGCAAAAAAAATACTTATTTTTGACAAAATAAAGTTAGCATAATGTGGATGATGAAATACATAGGTTCATGTGTGTTTATTTATAGATTTTTTGGAAGGGAAGATGGATGGTGGAGATGTGATGAGAATATCAATGGTATAGAATGAATGAAAAAACTTGCTTAAGATTGAGGAGAGGATGACGGGTCATGATGGAGTTTTTTTTTTAAATGAAGGGACGAGATTGTATTTAAATTAAAAATAGTAAGTTGTTGCAACCATAGGAATGTGGGGACAAATGCATTTAGAGGCTCTTTTCTCTTGAATTTTGATGGAGAGAATATAACTTGAATTAAATAATAAAATTATTTAATTATTTTAGCCATGTGAGATAGAAAATAACATAATTAAATAATTAAATAATTTAATTATGCATGAGAGGAAAACAACTAGTTAAATAATAGAGGATACATTAAGTGAAGAAGGATTAACTAAATAATTTAATCATTTAGTTAATTTTGGGTAAGGTTGTACTTAGATAAATTTAGGTTTCTACAAATAGTTTTGGATGAGTTTTAATGGGACTATGTCCAAATTATTATTCAAAAAAAATTAACTTGATTTTTGTGTCATGCTCAAATAGTGTTTGGACATGAAGCATCTAGGATTTAAGTGTCCAAAGGGTAGAAAGAAGTTGCTCTTGATATTGTCTTGAATCTATAAGTGATTCTAAGGCTACAATAGATGAGAGATATTTAACTAAGTGATAACAAATTAAATTTATTAGGTATGTAAAATAAACCAAGTAACCTGATAACATACTTAGAGTGCTTGCATAGGTTTTGTATGAAATTTCAAGGACATGCCACCCTCAAATAGAGCCGGTGGATGTCACTTGGGTACCTCCCTTGCATTGCGATGATAATTCATACTCGATTTCACAAATCCATACCTTCATGCTATTATGATGAAACTCCTTTCCTCCCTCTAGAATTCTTGTCCTTGTTACTATTGGATTTTACATATGATGTGAGACTATCTCTATCCATGTGTATGATTGGATGAGACCTTGCTTTTATGTGTTTATACATGTCTTATATACAAGGTGTTTGGCATGTGTGTAATCCACACTCCCTTATCTAGCATGAGTGTGCTTGTTTCTCGCGTGACTATCTCTTAGCACAATAGGGTGGACATATGAGTAACACATGGTTGGGTGGTACTTAATCACTATTGGGGACTAGTAGATCCATTAGAGTGACATATGAATGTGTAAGAATTGGAAAAAGACTTCATATTTACATTGACTATTTCATTAGTAAAATTATGTAAAATGCATAATTTATGATATTTGAGTAATCTTATTTATTTATAATATAATTTTGAGACCTCCTAATTGGAAGTATTGTAAACCAATCACAAAGTGGTGACAATGTGATAATTGCTTTTATCATGTATTATATTGGTATTAAACATGCATATCATCTTATACGAGTTTCTTCATTATTGCTATATTGACCAGTAAAATAAACTTAATTCACATTTATATTTGGGCTTAAGATAAATGCAATGTGATAGAACATATTTAATTGTAATATCATTAGAATATGTGTTGGTTTCATTTTCCTAGTGTTGGTATGTGTATTAGGAATCACCATTGGGTGATGTCATTGTAACAAACTCGTTCTTTACCCTACTGTTTTTACCTAAGTTTTTAACTGGGAGAGTGAATAATTCAAGTATCCAAAATAGAGAAATGAAAAATTTCCTTTTCAATAACATAATTGTATATTAAGCTGCAGCTTATCATGACTTAAAATTGGCAAGGGAGAAGGGGCTTTCCAAAATTTGGTTGGAAGGGGACTCGTTGAATATTATCAACTGCCTTAGGAAGCTCACTCCTTCTTGGTCCATTGAAAGACTTATCTTTGATGCTCTTTCTTTGTTGAATAACTTTGAAGAAGTCTACATTTCCCATGCATTTCACGAGGCTAATGGTGTTGCAGAATTTTTGGCTAACCTTGGTGTGTCTTCGGCTAGGTTGTGGGAGATTAATGACCACCTCCTAGTGGATCTTATTACTTTGCTTAATGATGATAGTCCCTAAATATTTCAAGGGGGCCAATTTTTTTGGTAATCCTAAGGATTGGCGATTTAATGATTATCCTTTGTTGCTGATTAGACACGTGATGGCCTTAGCTCTTATTGGAAATTGTGGGAGGATGAGTTATAATTTCAAGAGGGATTTGGCCATTATCTTTATCTGTACCTCAAAAGTCAGGATCACAAGATTTTTGGGTGCGATTTCCTCCTTAGCTTTCTTGATTATCTACATTTGTGCTTTGTGGGGTTTCATTTCGAAGAATTACTCAGTGCTTTTGGAGATGGTGGGTGACAGATGCAGAACATATCCCTTCTCGTGTGCTGAGACCAAAGCTAATGGTGAAGTTCATAAGATTTTGTAGAAAGGTGGGGTCACTCCTTTCATGGAGAAATTACACGAGTTTGATTCCAAACCTCGTAGGAGTTTGTGGAAGCTTGGCACAGTTGGGTGCTTAGTATGTTTGGAATTGTTAACATTGTGAATGAGGAGTTCATAGCTGAAGTTATAGGGCTGTCGACTCAGGGGAGGAAATTCTTCAAATAAAAAGCCATGTCTGGGGTGGCAAGACTGAACTTCCTGAGGGATAAAGAGAAGGAAAAAATTGTTAAACTTTAGTGTGGTGGATTTGATTGTAACACTATTAAACCAATTTGGGGAGATGTGGCTATGGCTCTGATGCACTACATTACCTTGGATGGGAGATACTCGGCTATTTATGGGCATCATTTTGTGCTGCTAAACCATTTTTCACCATGGTAAGTTGGTCTCCTTACCATTTTTATCTTCTTTCATCTTTGGAGAATGGGATTATGGATTACAAAATGAATCCCAACAACCCCTTTTTACATGAGGGATTGTTGCTTTTAATTGTGGACCATGTTAAAGCTAGTTATGCTATTGCTTCCTCTGTTCTGAGTATAGCTAGAAAGGCCAAGAAGAAGGCTAATTTGAAAGGGAAATGTCAGTTAGAGGAGGAGGAAGGTGGTGGTGAGACAGAGTCTGGGGATGATTCTATGGCCTAGTTTGATGGCTACCAAATGGATTTGGATTATGTCAACCCTTTTGTTAGGGTTAGGAAAATCTCTATGAAGAATGTTAAGCCCTCTTCCTCACGTGGGAAGCACAAAATTCTAGTAGATTGTGAAGAGGTGGCTTTGGAGGGGAAAGGAAGTGGTAGGAAGGTTCCTAAACATGGGCCGATGAGTGTTGTTGTTTCCCATGATGTGGAGGAGAATTTGCAAGAGGGTGTCAGGATTACTAAGGTGTGGGGTGGTGAAAAATTCTATTGATGAAAAAAATTTGGACTGTGGTGGGGATAGGAGGGTCCCAGTTGAAGGGGTGGTGAATCTGAAAAGTTTGTTAATTTGGATGCGTCCCCTACAATTTCATTTTCTGAAGGTAAAGGAAAAGAATAGTTTGTTCCACCTGCTGGTGTTTAGGAAGAGGATCCTTTGACGATCTCTCATTAGGGGAGGGGTATATATTGGGGCTCGATGGATTTTAGTCAGGATTCGGGTTTGGTGAAGGATGGGGTGGATTTCTTTTTTAATCTACTCATGTGGCGCATTCAAGAGGTCCAGGATCTTCATGGTAAGTATGATACTATTGCTCATTGTAACATCTCCATGTTGAGAAGTTTTAGGGAGCAGGATTCTATTTTTAGCATGTTTAGGTCATTGAACTCTACCATCGACATAATGGTGGAGGATTTTGCAAAATTGAAAAGAGACCATGATCTAAGGATTTTTTCTTTGGAAAGGAACTCCTTGCAAATGCGTAAAGATCATAATTCTTTGATCAACCTAAGAAAGGATTCGCTTGAGACCATGACTGAAGGTTTCGTGTTACTGAATGAGAAAGCAAAAGAATGGACTAGAAATTCCCTCTTCCTTGATCCTTCGAAGCAGGCTCTGGGTGAGGAATCTGAGATGAGTAAGCAAACTATTGATTTGGGGGCTGGCCCATGTGTTTGTACTCACAACAAAACAAAGAAAAGCAATGTGGTTCCTATGCAGGATGTCAAAGAAATCATGGAGATGCATGACAAGGTGATAACCAAGGATATGGAAGTGGCAAGGATGTTAAAAGAGCTTCTCTATTTGTTGTTTTGTGGTCACCTTTTGTGTGTTTTTTGTTGATGGTTGGTTGATTGTGGTTTAATCAGCCTGTTATTTTTTGGGGTAACTTTTCTGCTTTATCTTTGTGTTTCCTTCTCTTTTGTACAAGGTTTCAGGTACCCTTCAAAACCTGTTTTATGCTAATAAACAACATAATTGTATATTACATAAATAATTTTCCATTATCATTGCATAAATGAAATACATTGCATAATTCTAAGTAAATGAAACTCATCTTTTCAAGTACAAATTACAATAGATTCATGATCATAAACATATACATTTCATAAATCACGAGTTTAGTGGTCAAGGTGTCCTCATCTGGATCACACTTCTTCTGTTTCACAAGCCTCAACTACCGTCTGCAAGAGGGAGAGCATCACCTAAGCGCTTTTCCTCCAAATACAGACTTGAGCGGTCCCATGCATATTTTCCTAACTAGAAAATGGCCCTACCCTTCGATGAAGAGTTTGGTATGGAAACCTCTAATAATGCACATATGAGTATTTGGTGTTGTGTCCTCCATATCTAGTACGACCATACAACTATGGATACGCTCCAACTATGCATGACTCTACTAACTAGTTATGCAAACTTGGATCATAGTGAACCAACTAAGTGTAAGCAACGACTATTACACCCACGCTGGCCAAAGTTTTCACATATATAATAAACCCACTTTCTATGAAGTAGTGTCATATCTTCACCCACCCTTACTTGACTTGGAAACTCTAATGACCTGTGAATAACTCATCCCTTGGTTTGACCTCAAGGTTCAAATATCATAAACAAGATTTCATTCAAACTGTGATGACACACTATTATTGATTTAATAGACCAATTAAGTTTGACCCAACCTTTTGAATAACCTATTACATACTTGTAACAATCTAGGACTGGAAACCGCTTCTTATTCAAGTTCTTTCTTTTAATCATGGGAGTAACGACTCTCCTAGTTCATGCATAATTAGTTAATATGGATGACACAACATCACCGACTAGACACACTTGATCTCAATCTAAATCATTGTCAATATGTTGATATGTATAATAATATAGTATTAAACTTGATATGAAGATTACTTCATATTATTTTATGCCTAGTATGGCTCCGTCCTTCTAGGATTCCATAACCAATCTAGCTATTCTTGATATTAAATATCATATAAAATATTATGTTCATAATAATGTTGAGGCCACACATTTACAAACATGCGCTTTGATACCAATATAATGGAAGCCTATCTAGTTTCAGACAAAATGAACACTACAAGCCACATGAACTTGTAATAAGCAACAAAAATTAATGTAGTTTCCTACAGATCGATGGCTCAATCAGTTAAGCCAATCTATTTCCAAGGCAATAGGAACAATTACACAACCCATTCCTCATTCAACACAACAAGAATCGAATCCTACAATGCAATAGTCAAATTAGGGTTTACATGTGCATTGATCTTATACCAAAACTTGGTTACAATGATTTTGAAAATAATCAAACTCCTTTTTCCCCAGCTCAACTCCAACCCTCTGCTTGATCTGCTTTTGCAACATATACAAATTGGGGTTTTCTTGGTCAGTCGACCCTCCCCTGGCATGACCCTCTTCTCTTTCCACTTTCTCCTACTTTCCCAATTAAAAACTCTCCTCTCTACTCTCTGTTCAAAAGACCAATTTATTTTCTCTCCAAATATATTGGCCCTCTCCCAATGGATCTCTCCCCTCTAGAAAAAAACACTCAAATTCTACTTGTGGCGATCGGTTGAGAAAAATTGATTTAACTTCCATAACCATCCATGTGCACTGAGAAAGGAAGATACCAAAATATTGATGCCAAATAGAAATGGCCACATGTCGCAAAGATACAAGGAATCATAAATTGGTAAAAACTAAAATTGCAAAACCAAAATTGATGGGGAATGATGCCCCTGCATCAGACTCCCTGGGTGAGTTGTTTGTGAGATTACCCTTTCAAGTTGTAAGCACTTGCAACATATCCCCTTATGCTTAAAAATGACAACCTATAATTACTTCTTTCTTTTCTTCCAGTGTATGGACGAAATAGTTCCTCCATTACATAGTGAGATGAATTTCGTAGCTTCATGGTCATTTGTGGGTCTATGTCCACCATACATCAAACTCTTCTTCCCAAATAATCCCTTCATTCTCTTTCCACTTGTTAGCTTCATCTTATTCCAAACCATTGGGAGAATCAACTCCTCTTGATTTATTGTTCTCTAATTAAAATTGTTGTTTTCACACCCCATCTCATCATCTTCAAAAAATTTCAACCACTCTATAGATAGCCTCTCATTGCTACACCTTTCCCATTCTTTTTGTATTTCCCTCAAACAATAATTAGCTCCAACATTGGTATGAACAAAATCTGAGAAATTAAAGATGGTGTTTAAAATGTTTCTTGTCTCCTTTGCTACACTATGTTGTTTGGATTCTCCATACCTATCCATTGCAATCATTGCATATTCATGAAAATTATCTTCAACTGTATCCAAGGGGTTTGGAAACTAAAATATTACCTCACTATTGACTACTGCAATCTTTTTCCCACCTCCTATCAGTTCAAGCCACTCTTTCTCAAAGGCCTCAATTTGAAGTGATAGGTCATCTTCCACATTCTTTTTTGTTGTATCCACACTTTGTCCATGCAGATTCTTGCCCATGTATTCATATTGACACTATTATTTTGAAATTTCTTATATTTTTGTATCATTCATAAGACCAATCTCTACTACTACCCCAACATTTGCTTCTCGCTTGTCTATTGCAATTTTGTTGTCCTCTTGTTCTAATATCTCCCTTTCACTCAACAATGTCAATTTCTTCCACTTCTGTATGTCCTTCCAAAGACCAATATCTACCTCAACTTCACATTCATTTGTGTCAACACATGTTGTTGGCTGTCCTACCTGCAAATTACCATTGTTTACATCCTTGCAACATTTAGGAAAATGAAGGATCACCTCCTTGGTTGCTACTACAATTTCCTTTGTCCCCCTTCCATTTATAAACTCTTTTCTTTTTATTAACATCACCTTACTACTTCTGATAGGACTGCCCTCTTTTGGTTCTTACAAAGGCAACAAGATATGTTTGATACCATCCTTCTCAAAAGTGTAAGTTTTGTTTCTTCCATCATGTATGGAATTTCAGTCAAATTTCCAAGGACTACCAAGGAGCACGTGACACACATCCATAGGTATGATATCACTCACAACACTATCCTTATAGCTTCCTATTTGAAATTCAACCAAAGCTTGCTCATCTACCAACAATTGATGCCCCTTTTGTAACCAAGGAACTCTATAAGGTGTAGGATGTTTAGTTCTCTTAAGACCTAATTTATCCACCATTTCAACAACCACTCGATTATCAATACTACTGCTGTCAATAATTAATTTCCAGCACTTACCTCTAGCCTTGCACTTTGTCTTGAATAAATCTCTTCTTTATTCTAGTTCTTTACTCTCCTTTGGTGGCTTCAACAACACTCTCTTGTCTCCAATGATTTGATCTTCTAAATGATTTTTTCACATATTTAGGTGTTTTTGGGGACACCACCGAAGCTTCTTATTCTTCATTCTAATTTTCCTATTCTTCCACAACTTCTTCTACTTCTCTATAATTAGGTTCATCTGATACATAGCCATAAAATTCAATTGAATTCTTCAATGCTTCATCAACCTTGACATTTTTTCTCTCTACAATATTTCTTAGCCTTTTATTGAAACATCTGTAAGCTTTGCTTCTAGTAAAGTATCCAAGGAAGATACCCTCATCACATCTAGCATCAAACTTCCCTAAATTTTCTTCATCCCTTCTGATATAACATTTGCTTCCAAATACCTTGAAATACTTGATAGTAGGAATTCTTCCACACCATAGCTCGTAGGGGGTCTTAGTGTTGTTGGCTTTTGCTTGAACTTGATTGAAAACGTAAACAACAGTGTGAATAGCTCCTCTCTAGTTCTGGTAGACCTACCTTTGTTATCATTGATCTAGTAACTTCTTGAATCATTATGTTCTTTATTTCAACAACTCCATTCTACTGTGGAGTTCTAGGAGTACACAACTGTCTTCTTATTCTATGTGCTTCAAAAAACATGTCAAAATCATTGGAGGTGAATTCACCACCTCTATCAGACCTAAAAAAAATTATGCTCAAATTTGCTTCATTCTCAACCATAGCCTTAAATGCCTTGAATTTATCTAATGCATCAGATTTCTCTCTAAGAAAAGTAATCCATGTAAATATAAAGTAATCATCAACCAAAAACATAAAATACATGTCATCTTATAGACTTCTTACTCTTGTAGGACCACAAAGATCTGTATGAATCAAATCTAGTAGTCCGATAGTAGATTGTTCCTTTGACCTAAAGTTGTTTCTAGCTTGCTTTCCAAACTGACAATCCTTGCAAATAACATTAACATGATTTTTTTAATCCTTGGTAAATCTCTCACAACTTGTATAGCATTGATTCTCACCATATTATCAAAGTTCATATGACACATTCTCTAATGCCATAACCAACTGTCATTAATTTGAGACATAAAACAATGTCTGTCAACACCCTTAAGTTGATAAATATTTCCCTCAGACTTCTTACTAGCAACAATCACTATTCCAAATCCTTTCCTGATTTCATAGATCTCTCATCCTTGAATACAAGATTATATCCTTTACTACACATCTATCCAACACTCAAGAGATTATGCCTTAAACCCTTAACATAGTAGACATCATCAATATTATGCTTGCCATCAAAATTGACTGAACCTATCCCACAAATCTTAGCACCAATATCATCTCCAAACTTAACTAAGCCTCCATCATAATTTTCAAGTTTAACAAACTTATTTTTATCACCAATCATGTGATGTGAACATCCACTGTCAACAACCTAAAAGTTTTTTTCTTGTTTCTAAGCATGAAGGGCAGAGATCATAGTATCTTCAATTTTCTCTAGAGCACTTTCCTTCACCTGTCTCTCAATATTAGTAGAAGTAGATTCATCTTTTATAGCCAAGAACAAGCATTCATTATCATCAAAATCTCCATAATTAGACTCTTCATCAAAAATACCAGCATCTCCATTTACATAATATGCTCTCTTAATCATCTTCCCTTTGTTTTCTTTGCCTACTCTATATTTATTCTTCTTAGCTCTTTTCAGAGATCTCGAAGCATAATGACCTATTCCTCCACAACTAAAGCATTTAAAGGGTAACTTACCTTCATAATTATCGAAGCCCTTTTTCATCCTTCTTACAAAGTTAGCTTCTACTTCATCAAAGTTTTCTTCATTCAGATTTTCAACATTTGTAGCTCTAAAAGCAGTCTCTGACTTTGATCCATTTCTCAAGCTAGACTTTCTCATTTCAAATGATGTTAGAGTACCCAATAACTGATCTTTAGTATAATTTTTGTAATCTACAAATTCCTTAATAGCAGATACCTTTTCACTATATGCATCAAGGAGAGTTCTAAGAATCTTCTTCACAATCCTCTAAGATTCATCCATTATAGCACCAAGTCCTCACATTCCACCTACCAGATCATCCATTCTCTGTACATAGGATTTAATGTTCTCATCTTTGGACATATGTAAGATCTCGAATTGTGCCTCCAAGTTCTGCAACTTTGCTTCTTTGAATTTTTCATCTCCTTCATGACTCTTTCCCAATGCATCCCAAACCTCTTTAGCAGTCTTCAGATTTGCAACTTTAATTAATTCAAAATGTGAAAGGCTATATTCTTCAGAATGAACTTTTCCTTATTGTTTGCTTCATGCACCTTTATCTCATCAGCTATACTTGGACCATTAGCAAGAGAAATGTATGTAGTCTTATATGCTTTCTCAACATCATATCCATAGTATTCTAGATATATGTCCATCTTTGTCTTCCAGAAGGCATAGTCAGTCCCATCGAACCTAGGACACTCAATAGTGATCTTGCTCGCCATCTTGGACCTTCCTTAAGTGGTTAAGCTCTTCTCCAAGGAACCAAGATCTGATACCAATTATTGAACAAGACAACTGAGAGGGGGGGTGAGTCATTTGTAACAATTTTTACCTTTGAAACTTTCACCAGAAGTTAGATCAATTACCATTCACAAATCCTTTACTTTGCTAATGTGATTAATCATTGAGTGTAAAAGAAAAAATTGAAAGAAGTAAAATCATACACACAATAACACCATATTTACGTGGAAAACCCAATAAGAGAAAAACTATGGTGAGGATTAGCTCACAATATAGAGAATATCAAACCGAATACAAAGGCTCATTGCTAGAAAGGCTCATTGCCAAAATGGGACTAACTGTCTAGAGTAGGACTCATTGTCCAATAAGGGTTAACCACCCAGAGGGCTCACTGCCACAAAGTTACAAAGAAGATAGAGGAGATTTTTTACAGAGAGAAAACAATCTCAATGCAATGGATATTTCCACCACAATTCACTCACACACTTGCAGACATGCTTGAATGATAGAGTACACCTTCAACTCACTACCTTCGGAAACTCGCCACTTGAATTTCACACTAATCTACTCAAACTCGCATCACACACTATTTTTACATCTATCTCACATCTATTCACAAAAATATCAACTCATATTTATACCATCTTCAACTTTGAAACTCATCCACACACCATTTGTATTTACAAATTCAAATTAGGTCAATGCCAAAACATTCTACGGTGGAATTAGAATGAGGGCGACCCAAACACATACTTAATGAGGACCTAAGTAAGTCCCAATATGCTTTTCCACACTTCATGAACTTTGTAAGTAGTGCTTAACACAAGGTCGGCCAACACCCATGTAAAACACATAGAACAATTAAACACACACAACCTTAACTCGATCAAATCTCTCTGGATAGCAAAATTAACTTGAACATGACCATATCAGCTTATTTTCAGAACCACAAGTCTTGAAACCACAATTCAAAGAAATCTGGAGCAACTACATTTCTCCCAGACCACAGCTAGACACACAGAAAAGAATAGTACATATACTAGTGAAAATATCTCGCATTGTACAACAATCCAGAGGCCCAAATTTTGTATATAGAAACCATCAACAACCATGATCAACATATTAGGAGCTCAAAAGCATAGAGAATATAAAGCACATCCCGGAGCACACACAAAGTATCTGCAAACTTTCCTTATTACAATTTTCTCAATATCCTCGACATATATAGCCAATAACCAACTTTCATAACATCAATGACAACAACAACCAATTGACAACTAGTTAACCAGTTGACATCAATGACAACACCTTCATACTTGAAACAATGATGTGGAGATGTGATCATGATATTTCATTTGTATACCCCTTTTGGTTGAGCCCCTACTCCCCCTTTTGTGGTTTCCCTTGGGGATAACCAATGTGGTAGATTTGTAATTGTGTTTTTATGGTGTATGTGAATTTTGTACTTTATGTGTTTTTCTCCTATGTTGTAGTTGTGTTGTGGCTAAGTGATTACCCTTGCTTGGGGGTGGGTTGGTAATCAACCCTATGGATGGGAGGAGATCCCATTAGTGTCATGTAGGCTTTTTTGTCCCTTGTGCATTTCAAGTCTCTTGAAGGAGTTTTTCAAGGTGCTATGGAAAAAGTATATGCCATTGGGAAGAAAAAGAATATATTGTATTGATAGCGAGAAAATATGCTCTTATTTGGGCTTGCATTATGTATTTCAAGTTAGAAAGTTCTAGGGAAAAGCTGTAATACAATTTTAGGGGGGATTTCCATGTAAAATGAATCATTGTATCTTACCTTTACTTGTATATTAAATTTGCAATCAACTTGGAAAGGAAAATTGCATAGGAGGTTGTAGTAGAATGTTTCACAAGTCTATGTTATTCAAAAGTGATGTAAATGAAACGTTTACGTTATGATTAAAACTTCTTGTTTGATTAATTCTGGATTGTGAAGTTTCAGATTTTTTATTTGTTCAGTAAAGGATAACTTTCAAAAAGAAATTGCCAAGTGAGATGCTCTAGATGGTTATCAATTGTTGTTTCATAGTAGAAAAGTAGAACCTAATTATAATATGGTTTGGTTCAAGAATACACATTGTAGGGTGGAATAACAATATCGTCAGAAGGATCTTTTCTTGAATGAAAAGAAACGTTTTTTGTTATTTTACTGATTGTTATGTAGTAAATAAATCTTGTATTTCATTAGGATCTGCAGTGTAATGCTCTTTGACAAAATTGCAAATATTGTAGAAGTTTGAACTGTGTTTACTCTTGATTCCTTCTCAATGAACTTAGTTTTCTCTTTAATAAGAACATTATTCGCAATGTCAGTCTGGTCGGCCACATTATTCCCATTCTGGAAATTATTCATCTGCCCTGCCTTAGAACCTAGCATAGGAACTATACAAGATCAAGTGTTGTTAGCATTCAAGTAGTTATGATAGGTAAAGGAAAAGTCAGATCTAAATTTATTCAAATTTGAAATCTAAGAAACTTGTAGTAGTATTCAAGGGTTAGCAAATTTGAAATCTCGTCATCTCACAATTTTAATCATATGTATCAATTATGGGACAAGTAAATGCATATTAGTTACCTTAAATGATTAGGTAAAGGTTATAGAAGAGTTTAATGTGAATTGGATTGGAAGTTGGTCATTTAATTAGGGTATGAAAATTAACCTTAAAGAAGTTTGGAAAAATTCCTGAAAACTTAGAACAAAATACTCAAACTCTTAGGATGAGTTTATCAACAAACCTAAATTATGAAAGGAAAACACATGGGAGTTTATTCAATTAGAATGTTAGGCGAACTCTAGATTTACGATGTTAAAGATTTGAAGCAAGACTATCCTTAGAGTAGTTGGAAACTAATTTGGGTGTGAACTTGATTGCCTTTATATTGTGCTCATGTGTTTAGTTATCGAATGTGGTTTATTTGTTGATTTTAAAATTTCTAATGATTATAGTTATTTTGTATAGCTTAAGTATGTTTCGTTGATATTAATTTGAAGAATTGTGGAATGAACCCATAGTTATGTGCAACAACTTAATCTCTTGAAAATATTAGGGGGTCATGTAAGCTAGTGAATGAATCTTGTTCTTCAAAGAAACTTAAAGCTTTGATTGAAACTAAATGATAGTTCAACCAAGCAATGTTAAATTTAATTTTCACTTAAATCTTAGTTTGGATGCAACTACAGTATGAGTTATAATAATATAATGAATATATTTTGGGACTCCGTTATTAGTAGTTTTCATTTTTGAACGAATTACTTGTCATTTTTCATTTAACTCTCTTTCAAAAGTTGAAATTTTCCTTAGTATGTTCTTCTCTTTTATCTAGGGTATGATTTATAGTGGCGAAGCAAGATTGTGTTGGGTAGTTAAAGCAATGAAAAGATATTGCACAAATTATGTTACCAATTTTACTTTAACTTTAGTAATTCCATTGCCTTACTAGTAGTCGCTAAGAAAAAAATTGATAGATGTGTTTATTTTAAGAGGATAAATTTGGGGGGCATGACATAATAAGCTAAGAATCATCACTAATAGTGTTAGAAAAAATAAACAAAGCATCATAATCGCCATCTTCTGAGGAATTTTCCATGGAAGTATTTGAACTCTTTTTCTTGTTTCTTCATTCCTTCACATGCCCTCTCTTACCACAATTACAACACTTTACTCCGCTCTTCTTGGGGGTTTTAGAACGTTCTTTAGACTTGTCTCTCCTTTTGTCCCCTTTAGGCCCTACTTTTCCTTTGGACCTTCCTAGCACATGCAAGGCATCTTGGGAGCCCACATTCATGGAATTTCTCCTCATCTCTTTTGAAATAAGTATAGAAATGAGACTATCCACCTTCGATTCTATACCACCACCACTTATGGAAACAATTAGATTTTCCCACTTGATTTGGGTAAAGAACAAAGAAACAAAATACATTTACCTTCTTCTTCTATCTTAACATCTAAAAATCCAAGCCGAGTTATAATCATATTAAACACATTTAAATGTTCTACAATAGAATCACCATCCTTTATTTTCAAAGAATACGCACATCTTTTGAGATATAACTTATTTGTTAAACTTTTGGTTTGGTAAATATCACCTATCCTCTTCCACAAATTGTATGTGGTAGATTCTTCTAGAAAAATCAAGAGGATAAAATCTGCAAGACACAACTGAATGGTTCCTCATGCCTTCTTGTCCATTTTCTTCCAATCTTCATCAAACTTTGATTCTAGTTCCTTTTCACTTGAAATTTCCAACCACTAATCTCTCTCTTCAAGGAGATCCTCTATCTTCAACTTCCACATCTCGTAACCAGTGCCATTAAACTTCTCAATATCTAGACAAGATGTAGAAGCCATGGTTTTCAATCTTCTTCACAAATATGCAAAACCCATAATGCACAAGCTCCTACTACAACCAAAAGACCTTCAAAACTTAAAAGAAGGGTGTCCCTCTCTTAACATAATCGTTAGCTCTGATACCAAATGGTATAAAATCAATGTGAAAACTTGTAGCAATGTAACTTAATAATGTGTTTGTAAATTTGAAAGTATGTATCCAAGATTATCATAAATAGATTATATGATTAACAATTCAACAGTGAAAGTAAAATCAGCAATACCACAAGTTGTCAAACACAAGTGATACAAGATATATGTGGAGAAACCATTGCGAGAAAAAACTCCACACCCAAAGAGATACATTGTTTGTATTAATCCTCAAAGAAGTACAACAATACAAAAATCCTCTCTAAAAATCAATAGCACTTTGTCACTCTGACAACTTGCAAATAAACTCTACAAACCACCATCTCAAGACTCCAATATATAGAAGTTTGTGGGAGAGAATACCACAAATGGTATCCCAAAACAACAAGACAAAACACCTAGAAAAACCCACACCCCCTTAGTGGACAACCCATAAACATGTCATAAAATATTGAATAATCACATGGCCTTCACATGGGCGCCTAACCCACAACCAATCAGAATTGGTCAATATCGAGTGTTCCATAACTCTCTGACGGCTTCAACGGCTTCATGCAAGAGCATGCACCGACATGCAAACTTGGGTGCCCAACTATATAAAAGCATGCAAAACATGTAAATAACATGCAAGAACATGCACACCAAAGTGGTCCCCACTAACAAATTTGGATGCCCAAGAGGAATATTCTTTTAGAATGCCCTGTAACCATCATCGTAGAGGGTCCACCTGTTTGATCGCAATTACAATTTATCATAGGAAAATAAATAATAAATATTTTGTCTCTCATGTCCCCTAGAACACTTTCCAAAGAATTTGGAGACACATAAACCAACTTAGAATAGAAATTATAATGTCACCTATCCTAATATATAAAACCATTATTTAGGTTAGAAAATCAACCACAATGTACCTCAACACATGAATAGGTGTTTTAAAAAAAAAATTGCAATTATCCTTTCACTCCACTAGTCTAAATCTATGAACCAAGCTATCCATTTCTAAAAGCCATGCCTCTCTTTTGTATCTTCTCTATATTCCATTCTAAACTTCAACTATTGATTTTTTCCCCTTACTTTTATCATTCATGTAGCACCCCTCCATTTTTTGGCTCTTTTGATCAGATAGTGTTTTTTCTTTGTTATACTTTGTTTCTATTAATGCTTTGACTATGGAACTTAGTTACTATTTGATCACAAACTGTAAAGCAATGTGAATGTTATATTTTGATGTGATGGTAGTTTACTCTAATGTTATCATTATGGCATGCTTTGAATTAGCTTAGCAAATATTTGAATTAATGATGCTTTATGATTTTGAGTATATTATTGATGTTAGATTCGTCAGTTAGTATTATTGTATTGGTGAAGGGGACGAGATTGTACCACTCGCTTGCGAGCGCCCTACGATTCTGAGATTTCCTCTTCACGATGTGTTTTATTATATTATATATATGCATGTTCAATATACTCTTTGTTCGCAAGTTGATAGGTACAGGACATCGACTCCACCTAGTTTCACAGGTTTGAGCATGTCCATTGGCCAATGGTATTCGATTGGGAGATAGTAGCTAGGTTTTCCGTGCCAAGTCATCACCCTAGTCATAGTGTGTCGTCGGGTTGTAGACGGGTTTAGTTGTTATAATGTTGTTCTTTTCACCTTGGTTATTATTTAATTTCAAGTTATAAAGGTAAATAAATGGCTTACGTAGTTAAGTTGTTGATTAAATAAATCTGGTTATAATGTTAGAAATGTTATTTAATTTATTAATTAATTTAATTTAATCAGTAAAATAATCTAACCTTGGATTAGATTTATTTTATTGATTAATTAAATTAATTGTGTTGAATTGAATTAAGTTATTCATTTTGGAATTAAAAGTGTTAAATTCTTTTTGAAAAGAAAATTTTAAAAGTTGTAAATTCTTTTGAAAAGAAATTATCAAAAGTTTTAAATGCTTTTTGAGCAGTTTTTTTTTAATAGGTATTAAATTCTTGTTGAAAGAAAATTTAGTTTTAAAATTTAAAAAAAAAAACAAAATATCTCAAAAATGGATAGAGGGAGAAATAACTATGGTGGATGGGATATTTTGGGAGAAGTTGACTAAATTTGGGGAAAATTGATGAGAGTAGAGATATTTCATTTTGGGAGAAAAATATCGCTGTTAAAAAGAAATGAAGGTTTTCTTGTTTTGGAGATGCATTTTGGATTTGGAGTGAAGTCTTTGGAGGAATTTTGGCAAATTGAAAATTGCAGCTCAACACCAGATCTCTTCTTCTTCAAGCTTCAAATAGGTTCTTTCTTGTTTTCTTATTGTTTTGAAATTTTGGATTTTCAAATTGAAAGCTTGTTTGCAAACAAATTTGAAAACTCTGTTGAAATCATGGAAAAATAATTTAGATTCTTGAAGAAAAACAATCTCTAACAACAAAAATTCTTGCAAATCAAATTCTAACAATAGGAAATTCAAATGAGAACAACAAAAGAAATTAGAAAAGCCTATGTACTTTATCAATTTTTCTGTAGAAACAATTTGTTCAATTTGACTGTAAAATGTAAAATTTATATATATACATATATTATATATGTATAGTTTGTATGCATTTTGGAAAATCTCTGTTTAAAAATTTTATTGTCAAAATTCTGGGAATTCGCAGCAAACAGAGGAAATTATTTAATTTTTTAAAACAATATTTTTTATGAAATTTTTGGGGTTGGGAAGCTACCCCACAACCGCCCCCAACCATAGGAGGCGTTGACTATGAAGGCAGCGCCAGCGCTGCCTTCATTGGCAGCGACCCCTATCCTGGGGAAGGCTGCGCAGTAGCCCCAACAGGGGCTACATCCCCTATTTTTGGGGGCTACACAACATAAAATAAAGTTTCTTTAAAAAAAAATGATTTTATATTATATAAATTATATATATATATGTGTATATATAAATATAATGTTTTTTTTTAATTATTATTTATTTAATATGTATAATGTATATATTATATATAATATTTGTATATTATATTTTAAATAATTGAAAAATATTTGTGAATGGAAGTTTAAAATAGTTTAATATATATATATATTAAATATAAATATAAATATATATATATATAGTTATATATTCATTAAATATATAGTTATATATTGTGGGCGGTTGGGTGGGCTCCCCCCCAGCCCCTCATTTGGCCACTCGAAATCCTGGGTGGGCATGAGGTGGCTTTGGGATGGTTTTGGTGCTTGCGGAGGTGGCATTGCCATGTCATTCTTTGGCCTCTCTAAATTGCCATGGGGAGGAGTTGGTTTATTTAAAGTGTTTTGCTCTTGAAAATCGTGGAGCCTTTGGTGTTTGACAGGGGGAATGTATGGCTTAGCATTCAAGGCGCCGTCTGTGCGACACGTTTGGTATGACAATCATAGAAATGACAGTTGAAGGGTCGGGTGGCATCTCACTTCATTCGAAGTGATTATGGTTTGTAGGCGGATAGACTGAGCCCGTAGCAAATCTTCATGGCAAGGACGAGATGATCGGCTTGCCATTATTCAGTTTCGTGTGCAGAGGCCTGACTGATCCTCTCACGGGTCTATTAATGGATCTGATGAAATAATTTTTAATGCTTTGTCTTGGAATTTGGCATTGTCTTTTGTTTCTTTGCAGGGAACGGTTGTCAATGCTTTACAAATGGCGAGGACGACAAAGTCGAAATTCATCATCCACATTTCAGCGGAAGGATTGGAAAGCTTTGGGGTCGACACACCAGTCTCTCTGGTGGCTACGGAGAGGCAGATTGCCTTTCGGGAAATTACAGACCAGAGATTAAAGAGAATTATGATCGAGGATGATCCGGTGTCGTTGGTTGCGGCCAAAATGATCCTTGGTAAAGAACACCTGGAAAGAAAGGAGTTTGCCAGAGATAATGCCCATATCTCCTCTCGGTTTCTCGCAGTGCTCTTGGACTTGGAGACCCCGAAGGCGATGGCTAAGGAGATGATGGTGTGCTTGTTCCATGATGACTTGCTCAGTGGACTTGAGGAAACACTGAAGGCGACCTTCATAGGCAAAGGAATTCCGCGCCCAGCTGACTTG